>CM074957.1:16400966-16416100 GCA_037577455.1 Pangasius macronema | reverse complement strand
CGGTGTTCCAGTTCATCCCAAAGGTGTTCAGTGGGGTTGAGGTCAGGGCTCTGTGCAGGACACTCGAGTTCTTTCACACCAGCATCACCAAACCATGTCTTCATGGAGCTCGCTTTGTGGAGAGGGGCATCGTCATGCTGGAACAGGTTCTGGCCTCTTTAGTTCTAGTGAAGGGAAGACATCCTGTACATGTGGAAGGTTCACATATTAGGTGTGATGGTCAGGTGTCTACAAACATTTGGCCAAACTTTTTGTAGTGTATGTAACATTATCATAGATACCACTTTTTAGCGGGTAAAAAATGTGAGTAGATTTAAAATATTCGCATCAGGTTAAGGTGGCAGGTAGTGCTCTAGGAGTTTCACATGTTCCTCTGGTGTCCATGTGGTTTTTCAGTTTTCGGGGTTCTCCAGTTGTGTGTGTGTGTGTGTGAGCATAGTGCCCTGCAATGGATAATAACGGTCAGTAAAAAAAATCTGAGGTGTTTGAAAATGTGAATGACTCACACCAAAAGAGTCGTTCATAAAGAATCGAACTCACTCGATTCACTGAAGATTCGACTCTTTAATGCCTCGCGCTCTGTTGCACAGTTTCCCTTTAAAGTTGCACATATGACAGCGCGCGCATGGTCTAGGCGCGTCACCGAGCAATTAGAGGCAAGCGCGCGCACACACACGCACACACACACTCACACACACACACTGAGCAGAGTCAGAGCTTAAAGCACGTTTCTCTTCATCACTCAAAGGATTTTGGAAGTGACGGAGGCTCGCGCGCTTTCACACTAAAAACCAATGGACCAAAAAAAAAAACAAAAAAAAAAAAACCGGAGATATACACTGACTTATTTTTTCTGGATCAAACTGAGCACTGTGGGATAAGAGGTGCGGGGAAAGCCAGCACAGGTAGGATGAGATTGTCATGTCTCTCCATGCGAGGTGAGAATACACTCCTCTCGCGCGCAACTCACTGCTTTTTAATAATCCTTACCATTGCGCTTAATGAGCTCAAAACTGCACTGCACCTCTCTCATAATGCAAGTGACTATCATTAACACCCTCATTCTAGCCTCAACACTCATATGCATGAACATATTCACAACTTTTTATTTTAAATCATTGCCTGTGAGTGCGCAGCACACAGGAGCCTCTGCGGCAACACACCAGGACAAGCCATAGAAAAGGAAGTCATCTTCTAATGATTCCTAAAGTACACTAAAATAATGATGTGCACAAGTCATAATGTAAACATACCGTTCAAACAGGAGTGTGTGTGTCATGAAGTGATTAACTCTTATGCACATTATTTTTTTGGATCATTTCTATATGTATAAGAGAGCAAACAAGTCACAGAGAAACGGATGGAAATGAGAGCAAACAGTGTCATGAACTAATCCTGCAAATATACTGCTGTGATGATTGATTTTAATAATAAATATGATTATTTGCTCTAAAGTGACACTGTAATCCATTAGTATTAAAGAAGAGTAAGAAAAATAGGAAAAGAAATAAATATAAATAGTCAAAATATCAAATATTTTACATCTAAACTTTCTTTTACATGCTGATTCATCTGCTCAGAGTTTCAGTAGTAGTTCGGAGTGTTTGTACATTTCCAGCTAAAGTTATTATTTTTATTTTATTTATTCATTTTTTTTGCTAAGAGTGCATTAGATTATGGAGAAAAGTCCTTCCTTAGCTAGTGGTGTTTCTGAAGACGTCTCAGTGAACACGATGGTTTATTGGAATATTTCTCTGTTTCATCTGTTCGAACGAGAGACTTTTCTCTGAAAAAATCCTGTTTTTGGAAGTTTTATTTACTCCTTATTCCGTATGTGCTGGTCATAGTGCAGAAATATTCCGAATGATACTAGAACTAGATGCTAGAATTTTCTCCATTTATAGAAAGAGTCATAGAGTTATGTGAAAGTGTGTGTGTGTGTGTGTGTGTGTGTGTGTGTGTGTGTGTGCGGTGAGGTGTGTTAGAGGTTGGGTCTTTGTAGGCAAGGTGAGTGCTTTACCACGCTCCCTCAACTGGCCTACAAAGTCCCAGTTTCTGGCTCATGTGATCTTCTGTGCGTTTACTGAGAAGCCGTCAGCGTCCAGCAGCGAAGCGATTTCTCTATACACAGCACTCATGAAACCTCTTTTACCTCCTAAAAAGTCATCAAGAATCTTTTTACCTAAGATCTTTAAATAAGAAAATAATCAGTATCAGACCAGATCAGAATTAAAGCCTATTTGTGTCTGTAGGCATGTGCTGAATTTTCATGATATCATGATAAATGTTTGATCTTCTGTGTATAAAATGTCAGAGACGTCTGTATTATTCAGACTTCATGTTTTTGAATAACGGGCAGAGTTTGTGGGGTCGCGTTTCCCAAGAAGGATTCCTGATGCCGCTTTCTGATGCCGCTTTCCTTGGGGTCGAGCGCTGAAGTGTGACTATATTTTTATTCATATTGAAAATACTTTATGAACATTATGAACATCACGTGCTGCGCTTCTCTGCCAGTTTTTTCTATCTATCTATCTATCTATCTATCTATCTATCTATCTATCTATCTATCTGTCTATCTATCTATCTATCACATTGGCAGAGAAACACAGCATGTGATATTCATAAATGACTACAAGTTTAAAGATATCCTTTTTTTTTTTTACATGACCTATTACTTTATGATTAATGTATGATTCTTCAATTTATTTATACTCTAATTTTGTTTACTTTTAGCATTTAAAAGCTCTACTCAATTAATATGAATCATGTGGATTATATTTTTAATGATCCATTTGACACTGAAAGCAAAAACCTTTATATTTAAATGAAAACGTGCAGAGAAACTGTTTGTAAACAGGCAGAAATAAGAGCAGAAATAATTGTGATTGTGATTAAAAACACGGTTAAATTCCCATTTTTTTTAAAAAAAAAAGATTATATGAGTAAAGCTCCATATCGGTTCTTTGGGATCTTTGGCTCTCTGAGATACAGCGCACGGCAGATACGGAGATAAAGTGCTGAGTGTAAGCTGACCTCACACTTAACACTGACGAATGCTTTATCAGGGATGAGTAATGAAGAACTTATTAACTGTCTAAAAATGTTAAACTGAAACACTACTGGAAGGAATTAGAAGTTAAAATGATGTGTTTTGAGTAAATAAAAAGGCGATATCTTACAGTGTTGAGGATAATGTTAAATATGCCCTTATCCTCTCAGACAGATCGTTGGCTCATGCCTGGCTGTGCTAGAGCGTCCCAGGTCACTGAGTGTTTCTCAGCCCGGCGTGGACGAGCGAAAAAGTCTGGGTGCGAGACCAAGAAAAACGTGGGGTTTAGAGGCTCATGACGCTGAACAGGGCTCAGCTGCGACTGCCAAAAGCTTTTCGAAGGCATTTAACACACACTAAACACCGGTGTGTGAGTGGAGAGGCACGGCAGCCTCGCTTATTCGACTTCAGTTCGAGTCGAGTCTGCAACCCAAATACTACATGGCCTGTTTTACTCGTTATTGTGTGTGAGTACAGTTCTGTTCTTCCTCTTTGTCTCCCCCAGCTTGTGTTCACACACTCAGAGTCTGCATGAGCAGAAGAGACCGAGGTTACAAAGCCAGTGGGATAATGCTTAATGCTTAATACAGTAACTGTGATTGTATTGTTATTATAATAAAAAAGGCTCAAGCAGGAACAAAGCCACGCTTATCAGATTCTTACGTCGACTCACACACAGATATACGGCATCGTAATGGGGATCTCTGCGATCCTGGCTTGTTTTTCAGTCAGGTCTTCGTCAAAGATCTCATGATTCATCTAGGGTTTTTTTTGTCATGAATATACACAGTATAACTAGCCTCTTGGCTCAGTGTTATGGAGCTGAATACAGAGGAGGTACAGTCATATCACTTATAATTAATATAATTATTAGATTGATTAGACAGTTGATTGTGGATTAGATAGATTTATGGAACAGAGAAGCTACACATAAGGCCTTAATAAATTAAAATCTGTTTAAAGGACTAATAATTAAAGCGTACAGGTATTCAGATACTCCACTTAAGGGTGTTGTGATATATTGCAAATTTCACGAGTTTAAAAATATAACGAAATATTTGAAAACACAAATTTTTTTTACCAAAAAGTGGTGAAAATGAAAGGAAAAATCTATTATAGATTTTTTGTTTAAGAAATCTATTTTTGAGAAGGATTTTCCCCTCAGAGTGTCAGTATTTATTTATCACGTCGTCATCATGAAGCTAAAACAGCTTGAGAGAGAGAGAGAGAGAGAGAGAGAGAAAGAGAGAGAGAGTGGCTGTAAGGAAAGGTGGTGCACAGAGTAAAAAAAAAAAAGATCTAACTAGCACAGCAGTGTGCAGAGCTGCTTAGCCAAAAATAGATATCTCTTTCGTTTAGTTCTGTTCAGCAATGCCATGTTCTTCTGCGCATTTGATAGCTTTTGGGTACGATAACAGCAGGAACCTGCTAGAAACGGCAGCAGGAGCATGTAAGATGTTTACAGCAGTGGTGGAGTAAACAGCCGAAGGGGTTTCAGAGGTCGCTGTAGTTTGATTTAAGGGAAGTCCAGAGCGAGAGGGTTGAGAAATGTTCAGGGAGTCACAGCCAAACACGAAAGAGGTGCGAAACACCGGAGGAAGGAACTTAATTAAAAATAAATGAATCATAATAATAATAAACAGAAATGTATTTTAATTGTTAACGCATTTGTGGTGAAGTAACTGTCCCATCATGCACTGTGACTAACCGTGAAAGCATGACACCGTAACAGCCGTAACATCCAGTTTAATCCAGTTATCCAGTTCATATCCATCTGAGGCAGCAGCATTTCCATAAAGATTCCAGTTAAATAACCATGAAGTTCAGATAACATTCAAAGCAACTGTCACTTCTGGCCATATTTTGGTGCGTACCAGAGAGATAAAACATTTCCAGCAACGTTCAGTGCAAATCCGTTATAAACACAAATCAGGCACCTTTTTTTAACGCCCATTTTAAGTCCGACGCTCGGCACGTCGCGACCGATCCGCTCTCCGTTTCACGCAGCATGAAGCACTTACTTCTGATTCGCGCTCACTGGTTTAGAAAACATGCAAATATCTGTAATGACTAGCAGATTATTATAAATGTGCTCTGCCATGTTTGGGAAAGGTTTGGAAGCCAGGGAGCTTTTCATTCCTACACGCTTCACAGAGTTTGGAATTTTAAGCGACGACGTCAGAGAGCGCGCTGCTACAGCTGACCTTCAGCAGACAGGAACATGGTTTAGTGCATTTATTATTTCTGTGTGTCATTGTTTCTCTATATAATTATCACATGTGTCAAACACAAACACCTGCACGGCCAGTGACAGAGAGAACGCTGAATTGCAGTGGAAAACAGATATTTCATTACACATTAATAATAATAAATATCCATTCTTTAACTCTTATACGTAGCTGAGTACTAAAAGTAAGTAGGAAGCACGTGACTGTTGCTAGCACGTCTTGCACTTCAGCTTAGATGATTAAATTCTTTCCTGTTGGCCATTAGGCTGGTGCGTCGTGCCTTTATGTTATGTAGCGCACGTATGTAGTGCACCAGGAAGCCTTTTGTGATTCAGACCATTTTCTGGTATGACATCATCATTACCTTAGAAACAGCCATAAATATGGTTGGTGTTGTCAAGCCTTGGCTCGGGCTGTTTTGGAGACACACTCATGCGGAGTAGCCAGAGCAACCTGAACACGTTTTTTTTGTATTGTCGGAGCCAAAGAGCACAAATTATTTACACCACGTATTTAACAGATTTCAAACGCAACTTGTCCATCCCGCTTGCAGTTTATAGGTCAGACTCATGTAGATAGGAACCTGGTCATGTGGGACTGGAGTTCTGTTTGACTGGCCGGTGAAATGACAGCTTCACACCGCACAGGTTTCTGCAGAACGTACGCTTCGTTATTCACAATTACGTTATTTGGTTGTAATCATTTAGTGGCACTGCAGCCAACGCGAGCTGATGATAAAGCTACAATGCTCAACAGTGAAAAGCCACCACAGCTACAGATATGGCATGGGCAATGGAGCGCCTGTCTGAGAGTGTTGGATCAGCCCAGTGAGAATCATAAATAATTTTTATGTATTTTATTTAAAAACAACAACAACAACAACAACAACAACTGTAGATTAAATACAGCTTGAATTCCAACTGCCAGTTTATGATAACATGATGTTATGACATCATACGCTGACGTCCAAATGAAGAACTCAAACAGACACTCGTCTATCACCTCTCTCACCGATTCCTTTTCCGTTTTCCCAATTACATTCCTTTTTTTTTAAACTTTCTCTAATTTTCTCTTTCGTTCCTTCTTTCTTTCTTTCTTTCTTTCTTTCTTAAAATCATCTCTCTCCTTTCTTTTATCTCTCTCTCTCTCTCTCTCTCTCTCTCTCTCTCTCTCTCCTTTTGTCTAGTTCTAGTTTTTTCTGGTTTTCCTCTTTCTCGCTACCTTCCCTTTCCTCCCTTTTTGAACACTTTCAAACTGTTAAGCTCAGGAAGGCTTTAAAAACTTAAATCTTTCTTGCGTTCCTCCATCCTTTTAAATTCCTGTGTAACGCACAGTATTTCCTTCAGGAAGTGCACATCTGGGTCAGAATCGAGCTTTGGCAAAAAGAAGAAGAAAGGAAGTATGTCACGGTGTTATATCGCAGTATAAGACGCAAGACATAGCATCTGTCTACGTTTATTTCTTTCATTTGATATCCAGGATAGACGAGCGCAGAGTTGAGCAGTAATGAAGGTCTCGCTCATGGTCCAGCAGAGGCTCTGTGGCAGAGATGGGATTTGACCTCAGAACCTTCCTCTTACTGACGCAGCGCTACGACTGCTGCTGGCATTTTGTTTCCTTCTTTATGTTGTTAGACCTCATCTTTCATCCTGTTGTACTGAAATCCAACTGTTGCCTATTTTTATCATGCAGGATGGTGAGCTCAATCCAAACACACAAAAAAAGTTTTGCTGAAAAAAAAAAAAGAGCGTGTTGAACTCAATAACCTCTCCCAGCTCGGCGCTCAAATCCCAAAGCAACCCCCACTTTATAAGAGCAACTTATAAAGCCTCTGGCATATGTGTGTGATTGGAGGCTGTGTGTGTGTGTGTGTGTGTGTGTGTGTGTGTGTGTGTGTGTGTGAGAGAGAGAGAGAGAGAGAGAGAGAGAGANGTGTGTGTGTGTGTGTGTGTGTGTGTGTGTGTGTGTGTGTGTGTGCGAGAGAGAGAGAGAGAGAGAGAGAGAGAGAGGAAAATTCTCTGCACTCTCTTTCTAAAGTTTCTCCTGTTGGACGGCTGACAGCGGCGTTACGGCCACAGCAAGAGAGAGAAAGAGCGAGAGAAAGAGCGAGAGAAAGAGCGAGTGGACGAATGAGAGGCAGCAAGAAAAATGAGGGACTTTTAGGGGCAGCTGTGTTTTATTAACCCAGTCATAATGCCCCTAAAAATCCTTATTGCTCTTGCAATGTTCAGCGAGCATGCTTCGTCTTCAGTCCCGTCTTAACATGTCTTCTACAGAGACACGATCATAAATCGTCTGCGCAAATGATCTAATGCACACACACACACACACACACACACACACACACACACACACACACACACACACACACACTGTGGAATAAAGAAACTCTGCAATACACAATCCACGGACACAGCACTGCCACTACACACACACAAACACAAATGCAGGCATGTGCCCATAATCGATTACACACAACACTACAGTCTAGGATGTGTGATATGTGAATGTTGTGCTGAATATCCTGCATTTCATTTAACCAATTGCATTTGGATGTATTAATTACTTAATAATTACTGAATAATAAATGACTAACAGTTACTTCATTTATGCTGTACGGCCACAGATACAACATCAGCATTAACACTACACTCACACACTCACACACTCACACACTCACACAAAGCACAACAACAGAACAATCACATCAGTGTGAACTCATTGTTTACTTCCTGTTTACGTCGCTATTCCCAATTATCACTATAAATGTTTCATGTTTTGTTTTATTTTCTTAGGTGACCTGAGAGCCACATAAAAAACCCTCATCATCCTCATCGTTTAAGCCTCCGACACACGTTAAGGCCGAATCCCAAATTCACTACATGTGCTCACTACATAAGGTATAACTAATACAGAAAACTCTGGAGATGGTTCGCTGTTTACAAGATGTCACCTGAAACTGAATAAAACACTGAAAATAAACGGTGCCATGAGTTACACGTACTTATTCAGCACATCTGTCCTGCATCTAACAGAACAAGAGACATTCACTCAACTAGTAACGTCTGTTTCTATAGACTGAGTTCAGGAGCCTGAAAGCTTCAACACCGGATCCTTTATGAATATGTAAATTTCCTTCTTAACTGGAATTCCACGAGTGATCATTCTGTAAATCCTGATATAATTATCACAGCAGGGAAGAGAAATATCTGAGAAATTTTTTTTAAATCTTATTTACATTTCAGGAAACTGAACTTGATTATGATTATATTTTATAATGATACATAATTATTTTTTATTAGAGACATATGGGACCTAGACTCATTTTTTTCATGCTCAATTTGTATAAAATCATCCAATAGTCATTAATTATTGTTTATATCACAGGACAGTGTGGTAGAAGGGGCAGAAGGGAGTGACCCATTGCGCATAGCAACAGACGAACTCCAGTCAGTAATTCCTACACAGAGACCTATATGGTACGTGGATCTGAGAAAGTGGTGACTCAGTGTGTAACTACACCTCATTATTAAGACCTTGTCCTGAGCGTTTTGGTCCACTGGAGCTGGATTGATACCAGTTGGCATGAAAATGCCAAAAAAAAAAAAAAAAAAGCTCCATGTTGTCTGATTCAGAGGCCTTGAGTGTGTGGAATCTCGAGCCTCTCTCCCAGCACGACCTCTAATTAACACACACACACACACACACACACACACACACAGATCACTTCCCAGTGCTGAGGGCCATCCATAGCCAAAAACCTCACGGTGTTTGGATGGCACATTAGAATGAACCACACTAGTATGCTAGGAGCATTAAGTGAAAACTAAAACTGAACTAGGGCTGTGTTGATATATCGGTACTGAGATACACGGAGAAACCTGATCATAGTTATTATACCACTGTTAGAGCTGCTGAATTCTCGAATCTGACTGGTCAGAAGGTGTTGATTAATTTTCTGTAACAGACCTCACCTCTGACAGAAGTTCAGGCTCACAGGTTTATATTACTGCAGTATATTAAGGTTATTGTTTCTATAGCAACAACATGCACAGGGATTTATAGGCCAGACGCTCCACGCAAACAGATTTACATAGTGTGTAATTGTTGATATGGGGAAGTGTTCAGTGTGGAGATGTTTATTTATTTATTTATTTATTTATATTAGGGAAGGAGTCGTAAGTGTCAGCGCTTTGTAACAGTAAGAGGTCAAGCTGTTCCTATACGTTTTCCGACACAGGAAAGGTTTCAGGACGGAGGGTATTGCGGCATCTCAGTGACAGTCTCAGTGGGGCAGTCGTGGCCTAATGGTCTGAGAGTCGGACCTGTAACCTGAAGGTGAACCTGAAGGTGGTGGGTTCGAGNGCTAAAATGGCTGCCCACTGCTCCGGGTGTGTGTTCACGGGTGTGTGTGTGCTTGGATGGGTTAAATGCAGAGCACAGATTCCGAGTATGGGTCACCACACTTGGTCACAAAGTCACTTCACAAGCTTCCTTTTTCTCAAGAGACAGCAGGATAAGGGAAGCGGCCGATTTCAGGTCAGAGATTTGTCCTGCATTGCCTGTACATGTCCAGTTTGACTGATTGACAGGTGAGAGTGAAAGGCCGTCGTTCCCACACAGCCAGCAGGACAGTAATGTTCTCTCAGACCNTCTCTCAGACCCCCGGCTACGATTTCATCTCACAAATCACATGCGTAGTATCAAACCAAAAGAAGTATGAAAGAGACGAAGCAGTGTTTCTCATGAACTACTGATGACCGAGAGCAGAGGCGTAGCTCGAGGGGCGGATTTTGGGTTTGAACCCCCCTGAAATATTTGATATCATTTCCAAATGCTCACTCGTGGGTGGTTATAACTGATTATATACGCGTCAAGTTATATATTGCTCAGTACTATTTGCTCTATAATGATATTCATAAAAGGCAACATTACAATTCCATACTCGACTACCCTTAGTTTGTTTAATGACATTTTTATGGTTGCTATTGTGAGCAACATATTTAACCAATCAGAATCATGCATGTTTCCTCCACTCCTACTACTGTCTGGCCTCCACCCAAAGTGCATGAGCATGTCACATTCTCAATCCAGTGTTGTTTAGAGTACATTTCTACCCCACCTCTTGAAATGAACTCCTGGCTATGCCCCTGGCTGAGAGTGACCAATCCGCTTTAAACAACATCTAAGCAGTGACACATGCGAAGCTGGAAGTGATATTGCGAAGCCGTACGTGATATTGTTGTAATGCACCTATTATCCTGTAAGATTTTGCAGCTCTGACATTTTTTATATGACAGATTGATAATAAATTGAGTGACTCATAAGTGGAGAAAACGAAAACATGCACATGCACCACATGCACAATTCTTTTATCTATTTCGACCTAATCCTGAATGTATGGGTTTCGAGGTGGGGTAGGGGCGGACATGACTCACAGCAGGACCACACCCTGACTCTGACTCAAACCCATACCCACACCCACACACACATGCACACACACATACACACACTCCTCAGGAATCTGGAGATCGTACAGCAATACACCCGTGTGTCAGTGTTCAGTTGATGATGGACAGAGAAATCTGTTTCAAATAATAACAGATTAAAACACTGGATACCCAATTCCCAATAAACATGCAGCAGTTGAACTGGCTACATTGCTCCTATATGTGAATGTGTGTGTGTGTGTGTGTGTGTGTGTGTTCATGTCACCCAGCGATGAACTATTCCAGCCTCATGCCCAGCATTCCCGGGATAGGCTCCGGTTTGACTGCCAGCCTGGCCAGGATAAAGCACTTACAGAGGATGAATGAATAAATATTATTAAACCATATTATTATATACAGATATATAAATATATATATATATTTTTTTATTCTGATTAAACAATCTCTCGGATTATTAGCGGATTATTAGGCTGCATGTAAACTGGGTGTTTTGAACTCAGTTTACTTATTACTTCGGAAGGATGGATTCTTGTTTGACTTTAGGGTTAGTGTGTAAGCAAGCATAGCTGTCAGCATAGCTTAGTTTTCATAGTGTGTGTGTGTGTGTGTGTGTGTGTGTGTGTGTGTGTGTGTGAACTGTCAGAAAGTGAAGAAAGTGTCAACAGTAAATGCTGACAAGAAAAACGTTTGGTGTTTTACAGGATCAGAAATGAAAAGTACAGTTTACTGAGTCATGCTGCTATGTGGCTTTCAGATTTCCATAACATGAACATCAGACGTGATCTGGGTGATCTGTGATCCATATACAAACACTGCCCCTACCTCAACCAGCCATTTTATAGGGGTCAGAAAAGTGCAAAAACAATGTTTTATTTAATTCATTCATCTTCAGGAAGGGCTTTATCCTGCTCAGAGTTGTGGTGGATCTGGAGTCTGTCCAGGGAACATTGGGCCCGAGGCAGGAATCCACCCTGACTGGGACGCCATAACATCACTGGCTCCCATCCACACACTCATTGACACCTAGGGGAAATTTTAAGTAGCCAATCCACCTACGAGGATGTTTTTTCAAAGGTCGGATAAAACCAAAGAACCCAGAGGAAACCCACAAGGACACCATGTACTATATCTCCATACAGGCAGTAACCTGAGCTCAGGTTCAACCCTGGGACCTGTTGCTACCTGTGAGGTAGCACTGTTACCTGCTGCACCACCATGCTGTCCGTTCTGTATTTTAATTTGAAAACAGTGTTGCAGCCTAGATTAAAATAGAGCACCGTTCTTATTCAGTTCTCATTTCCAAGAGGAGGAATAATTCATTTTTAGAAAATACAATAATCACTCAGCCTCACATTCTCAAAAAATAAAAGTATATTAACCTTGACATCAACCCACATATGCTGAGTCCAGTGTGAACTGCTCTCTTTGTTTCAGATAAAGAGTGCCAATTCAACTAAAATTAGTTCTGGGCCAGACAAGACTAATGGAGATAAACAGCAGGAGAGAAAAGTCCAAGTCCACTACTGAGGGCAGCTGGAATTCTTTATTTAGGCTGCGTTTACAGGGAACATTTCCATACCCATTGAAAACGCACCATTTGCTGTTGATAATGAATTGAAACCTTGATGGAACAAAGTATGACAGGACCATGCATCATCTCGTAGGAGATGGTTTAGATCAGAAAATCATGTTTGCATGAGCGTCCATGTGATTCATGGTCAACCGCACCATGCAATGCATATCAATGATTTCCAAAATGTTGGTTTTAAACTCATCTGAGAATCACAGCTGAGGAACATAGCAGGATGAAGCTAAGCAAGAATGAAGACAAGAAGGAGGAAACAGGAAAAAAATGGTTGAGATGCCACATATTACCAAATTGCACTAGGATACTTGGACCTTTCTTTACATACTGATCAGTACTTTGTGTAAGGAACTATATCTCTGTCTCGAACTGTGTTCTTGACTCACTATGGATGATGTGCTGGAATTGCAGAGAACTGAAGTATGGAACACCAGAGACACTTGGAGCTCACAGCGTGCTATATGCACCAAAATGAACGCAGTCATTAATCTGAAATTTAGAGAATGAGACTAATTGCTGGCTCCGTGTGTGCTAGCTCCTACAGCTTAAGGGTGCTTTCATACTTTCAGAAAAAATAATGCCAAGCCACTTTTTGTGGCTTTTATTTGTTTTATTTGTTCTGATATAAAAAACAAAAGCTTTGTGACCATAACAATGCTCCTTTCCAGTTCTAGCTAATATCAGCTAACTAACTAGCCTGAGCTTGCTATATACAGGGCGTCCCAAAAGTCTCCATACATAGGGGAAATTAACACTTTTTAGCAAAATGTCTTCTAAAATTCTTCATACTTCATAGTTTCAGAAATAAGTTTTTCAGATAGCTTTAAGAATACCTTTGACAAAAGAAGAACGTGTTGAAGTCATTCTCATGGCTGGGTGGGAAGCTGTCACAAGGTTAAGACATCACACACGACACCAACCTCGGACCAACCGAGAAGTGCAGGTCCACAAACATCCACTGACGAAGACACAAGCAGGTATACATAGTCCCGTATATATATATGGAGATATTTGGGACACCTTGTAGATTCGATTTATTATTATCAGTAATAAAGATTAAATACAGATTGTTTTTGAAGGTTGTTTTTGCTTCGCTGCAGCTTTGGAGGACTAATTCTTCACCAGCACTTTATCCTCCATGTTTTTTTCTTGCTTGCCCCCAACTTGCAACGTGATTGGTTGGGAGGTTAAAAAAAAAATGCTCAATGTGCTCACTTGGGACTTTTCTGAAAAGTTGAACCTTGGAAGCTCTCCACTGTGACCAAAAAAAAAGTGCATACGGGAACGCTATTCCCATAAGGTTAACTGTGAAATGTGTGAGGGCAAATGAGAAAAAAGGGCAATTGGGAAACCATGCCAGCGCGCCCCTGCTTTGTGTGAGCGATCCCGGATTAGCCACCTGGATTAGACATTTAAACATTTTACCATGTAAAGCAGTTATAAATGTAAGAGCTAACCTTTGTTAGCTGCTCAGCGTCTAGTTAAACGAAAGACAAGCACCATGTTACAGCTGTTACACACTGAGCCACTGGTAGTGGTTTAATAGCTAACCCTAGCTAGCTTGCTATTTTAGCATTAAACAACTAGCGAGCTAGTCACTTAGTT
Organism: Pangasius macronema; assembly: GCA_037577455.1. Classification (NCBI taxonomy): domain Eukaryota; kingdom Metazoa; phylum Chordata; class Actinopteri; order Siluriformes; family Pangasiidae; genus Pangasius; species Pangasius macronema. The sequence goes on along the minus strand of CM074957.1, from coordinate 16,402,183 downwards.
AGTGCTATTAGCCTTGATTTGTTACCATTAATGATAATGAGCTTTGCACGTCAGTGAGCACAGTTTTCTCTAAGTAACTATAACTAGTGTAAGTGACCAAATATATAAAGTGTCATGAGGTAAAATAACTAGCTAAAATGACTTGTTTCCCCTCTTGCTCTCTCTCAGAGATAGATAGATAGATAGATAGATAGATAGATAGATAGATAGATAGATAGATAGATACACAGTGTACATATACAGTGCAATCTGAATTTAAGACTGTTTAATAATAATGGATAAAGTTGTAAACTGTATTTTCTTCGCAATGTCTGACTTTTGAAGGTCCAAAAATTGATGAATGCATAAATTACATAATAATGATAGTCCATTACCAGAGTTACTTTTTCTGCTATAAATGGGTCACTGGGGCATCTGGATCCTGAAGGGGGAAGAAAAAACCGAGAAGGTAAAAAGAGAGCTCAAGAGAAGAAAAAGAAAAGAAAAGGAGAGAGGCAAAAATTAAAGAGACAGAGAAGGAAATGGGACAAAAGAGAGAGCAAAGGAATTTGGGTGGTGGAGGAAAGAAGTCCACGCAGGACTGGGTCTTTGAGGCTCCTGAGACTAGGCTAGATGTGGACTGCAAACGTTCCATGGTATCGGTTCTAATGTGCTCTTCCCTGTGGAAGCAACCAGGTGAGATCACACGGCTTTTCTCATGAACGTCATCATATCTGTTAAAAAAAGAATTAATGATATCAGTTGGAATATAAGTCAATCACACAGTTTCTTGCTCTACTGTATATGGGTCACTGTGGCTTCTGCATCCTGCAGCACACACTCAAATATAGCACATCCTCAGAGTGTGTGTGTGTGTGTGTGTGTGTGTGTGTGTGCGTGTGTGTGTGTGTGTGTGAGAGAGAGAGAGAGAGAGAGAGAGACTTGGCAAAATATGGACACTGGTAAATTCAATAACAAAATCAAATTGTGAGGATAAAAATAAACAATAAATTAGTACCATAAAACAAAATAAATCATACTAACATAAACTAAATCATACAGAAACAGTTATAGAGAGGTGAGACCTACATATCTGCTTTACCCTTTACCTTTACAAAATACTCTTCCTTAATTATAACTTTAAATCAAATTAAATTGCTACCAGTTTTTAAACTGAACCACCAAATTTTAACACTATTTAACCTTTAAATGTGTTCAGGCACTGTCATTTTTACATT
>CM074957.1:16376047-16392167 GCA_037577455.1 Pangasius macronema | reverse complement strand
GAATAGTTGTGTGTGTAACTGTGGTTCTGTGAATCATTTTTGAGTGGATCATTTGGAACCCAGACCGACCCAGTGAGAAGATGGCAAGAAAGCTCCAGGTGAAAAGGAGTATATACACCTGGTATTAACTGCAAATACATCATATCATCATATGGCCTGTGTATGTGTGTGTATATGTGTGTGCATTGGTAACCTTGCCTAATATGCCTGATATTATCAGTGGAATCATAACTATAGTGGACCAGCAGCTATTAATGTCAGAGTGAAAGCGCGGTCTAAATCTCTCTCTCTCTCTCTCTCTCTCTCAAACACACACACACACAGCCTTTTCTACATTGCTAAGGTAAGTGAGGTGGTTATATTTCCATGCTATTTTCTGCACCCGTAACTGTACAGGCCTCATAAAACCCCACTGTAAGCTGAAATCCACACTGAGGAGTGGATCAGTTATCTGCAGCCAGAAATGTTAGTACAAGTTCACAGCCAGAGGCACAAGCTGATATGAAAGTTTTATATTTCAATTGTCTAACCTTTTATCATGGTTTACTTTAGTATTGTAAACCATGAAAAAGGGTTAGGCAGTTGTAATATTATGATTTTCTATTGTATTTTATAAATGACTGCACAAGGCTTTTAAATAAAGTTAATTCTTATAGCAAAGAGCAAGCTGACTAGCATTAGCAAACTAGCTATCAGGATTACATTGCATCTCATTACAAGCTAACTTTGTCCTGTGTCTGGTGGCATATTCTACAACTTTATTCTTGTGTTTATTTATCTTCAGTAGCCACTTTATTCTGGTCAGGGCCACACTGAATCCAGAGCCTATCCCTGGAACACACCCTGGGAATACATCCTGGATGGGATGCCAGTCCATCGCAGGGCACTACACACAATCATTCATACACATTCACACACTTATACAGTCATATTCATACATTCATACATACACTGCACATTTTTGGAAGGTGTGAAATAAAAAAGAGCACCCAGACTAGTAGCCCAGTTAGTAACCAACAGTAACCTTAGGCTCAGGATGGAACCAGGGACCCGGGAGCTGTGAGGAGCTGAACCAGGGACCCAGGAGCTGTGAGGAGCTGAACCAGGGGCCCGGGAGCTGTGAGGTAGCAAAGGAACCTGCTGCAGCACTGGTCCACACTCTACATTTCAGATTTTATTAATTCATTCATCTGCACTAATGCCTTATCCTGGTTTGGGTTGCAGTAAAGGCAGAGTCTATCTCAGGATGAGCTCGGGCACTAATGTCAGGCCTGGCGTGTGGTGTTCAGTGGGGTTGAGGTCAGGGCTTTGTGCAGACCAGTCAAGTTCTTCCACACCAAACTTGGCAAACCGTGTCTTAATGGAGCTCGCATTGTACACAGGGGCATTGTCATGCTGGAGCAGGAAAAAAGAGTACAAGGAGAACATGCAACGCCAGTAATCCATACACGCTGTTTATGTTTTGTGATGGTGTCATTTATAGCATACAGCTGAAAACATCTCCGTCATGACCACTTGCATCCATTTTTACAGATTCTGTAGGAGCATTTTATGAGGTGATGGTGAGAAGGTGAAGACCTATTTCTAAATATGATGTCTCAATAAATCTTGGTCTAAAGACCCCTGAGCCAACAGTCAGCTGGAAACTGGAGAAGCAGATCAGGTGTCTGGAGTCAGTGCAAAGTTCAGAACTACTGCACAGAACATGTCCTAATATGACAATTCCAAATAATAATAACTGCCTAACTTTTATCATGGTTTACAATATTAAAATGGCATTGGACTTTCTGAAAACACACACACACACACACACACACACACACACACACACACACACACACACACACACACAAACACACCTAAGGTACTGCTTATTAGCTATCCAGCAAGTTACATAAACTTCTTGCCTCCTAACATTCTACACTACAGCAAAAGGTTTGTCTTGTATCTCATGAAGTATTGTGTACTTTCTACATTTTTCTATAGTTTGGATGTTAATGTTTTGATGGCATGTGATTTATATTGTATATTTGAAATGCTCTACTTCTACAGCTGCTTGCATTTACGAACGCACAAATATCAGCTTTCTCAGAGCCTGGAAAAGCATCTTACAAGGTTACTTTTCAGCACCGAGGACGAGTCGAGTTCCAGATTAGATGTTGTGCAAACTTATTTTTGGTTTGCGTGACGATGAGGAAACTCTATTTATTATAACTGTAGATAGCACAGTGTTGTTAGTGTTGTTGAAAAAGACAGATGTTTGCAAAGCTTGAATGGTCTTTTTGGTGCAGTTTATTTTTCATTATGAAAGTACATTTCTGGTTTTCTTGTTTTAGCTTCACCAGCTAGCGTACTGCGAGTTCATCAAAGGTTTTCGCCGACAAGAGAGCAAGCCATCTAACTAATTGTAGTCAATCCTGAGCTCTTGTTATATACGTAGCCTCGAAAGGACGCTGTATAAATTTTACTTTATGCCTTAAAAGCCCTAACAGGTGTGGGGTGCAGCTTGTCCAGTGTTACATCTGTCTTATTGTTCTTTCGTTGACATTAACAATAAAGATGCAGTTGTGAGAACAATTGCTGGCATGTGTTGGAGCTCCGCAACACCCACACAGGAACATCAGGCCTTCCTGCACTTGTATTTTACACACACACACACACACACACACACACACACACACACACACACTAAAGTCATTCTAAGAATACACACTAGCATTAGTGCATAAAAAAAAGGGATTGTGATTTTAAGGCATTTTGTAGCACTTATTATTTTTGTTTACAGGCTCAAAGCCTGCAGATGAACATTTGCCAGTAGCTTATGAGATTGAGATAATTTGTTTTCTACATTGATAGGCATAATAAACTAAACTTTTTAAACTTAACTGTTTTAGGCTATAGATGATAACACTGTTATGCTATCATTAATGTCAGAGGTCAACATTAGATATAAAAAGTACGAAGGAATGCATGTAAAATCTGTTTAAAAAGAAGGACATTGCATCAACTTTTAAAAAAATGTGAAGGATTTTGCATATTAGATGTGTTTAGAAACATCCATCCATCTGATTATCCCACACAGGGTTGCAGGGTAACCTGGAGCCTGTCCCAGGGGACATTTATTAACTCCACATTCACAAACACATGCTGTCCATTTTATTATGAACACCTGTACACAGGTACAGTTCAAGAGCTTCAGTTAATGTTCACATCAAACATCACAATGGGGAGAAAATGGACTGTGGCACGGTTTTTGGTGCCAGAAAGACTGGTTTGAATATTGCAGAAAATGCTGATCTTGTGGGATTTTCACACACAAATACACAAATACAGACATACACACACACCAACACACACACACACATACACACACACCCCAGTCTCTAGAGTTTACACAGAATGGTGCAAAAAAAAACCCAAAAAACTTCCAGTAAGCAGCAGCAGGCGGAAACGTCGAGTTGATGAGAGAATTTTGAAGAGAATAGCCAAACCGGTTCAGGAAGCCTACGGTAACTCACACAGGCACTCGTTACAACCCTGGTGAGGACGTGTTAGACCATGTCAGGCCCAGAACACGACTGTGAGGCTACAGTGGGAAGGTTGGAAAAAGAGCAGGTGGTGTTTTGCTTTTTAAAAAGCTTTGTTGTTCATTCTGAGATGCTTTTCTGCTTACCACAGCTGTAAAGAGTTGTTATTTGAGTTCTTGTAGCCTTAGATCAAATTCATTAACACTCCCAGAACTGCCACTCACTGGATGGATTTTAATTAATACCTTTTCATTCATTCATTCATTCATACTAAGTCTGATTCCTGTTATTCATAAGCACTGCTATTAATGTTCCCAGCTCTAAATATGAATATATAGGATTATGAATGTGTTTATATATTAATATTTGTCTGCAGATTGTAAGTGTTTTCAAACCTGCACTTTTGTGTGTGTGTCTGAGGCTGTTTGTGCCTGTGTGTACAGGTCATCAGGAACTTATCTCTGGTCCACCTAAAGACGAGCTACTGAGTGAAAAGATTCACAAGCAAGTGATAATGACTTAAACACTGAGTTAATTTTGTATATAGGGAAGCAGGTTTGACTGAATGGCTTCATCCAAAAGAAGAAGTACGTCTGATTGAGAATCATTCAAATAGGAAACGTTTCAGGAGTTCAGAAAAGCCTGTAGTTATTGAGAAGTACAACATGTCAAAGTACAAAGGGTTTTCCCAGGCCGCCAGATCCGCCATCACCCTAACCAGGATAAAGTGGTTACTGGAGATGAATGAATGAAATGTCATTCATTTAGATTGTACATTCTCAGCTATGGGATGTCCTTTGCTCATCTTTTATAGATATCCGTGTCATACAGTGCCAGAAACCACAGATGACACATTATTCATCATGACTCAGTGGCTGTGTGTGTTTGTTCCAGAACTCATTTGAACTCTCATTATTTACGTCCTCAGAAGACATGAAATCCGGTGTGTAACTCAGTGATGGAGGATGTCAGTAGGATCGGCAACTCCACAGACAGCAGCGGATAAGAAAAGTGCTGACATGGCGCACTGAGATTACAGCAAATTCTGTTAAAGTTCAGCGTAGTTCACACACACCTCATACTTCATACACTCCAGAAGTCTGAGTCCAGTAAAAAAAATGATATCTTTCCAACAGCACTCCAGGCATGACAGACGTGATGAGGCGTTTAAGCTCACTACAGCAGTGCAATACGTCACATGTTAACATGAGCAGTGACATTTCTGTTACTGCAGTAATCAAGGAATTCATCACACTGCATCCCTGCGGCTTTATTTAGTAGAATTTAGCAGGATTTGGTCGAGTGGTCGAGTGTATGTGTGGCACTAGTTGCTGATTGCGCTTTCATGAATAAACAGTGAAAAGCTGATGCGCCATTCTTGCAGGATCGACTTAAAAGTCATGGGATTACCCAGCTAGCTATGCACTTTAGCTCTTCAGCTGTTTAGCTAAACTGGTAGCTAGCTTACTATAGTCTTCAGAAACATAAATTGCTCTTAGGTGATAATTTGCTAAGTTATTCAGCTCACTCTTCACTATAAGAGCTAACTGTTTAGCCTAGCTGTGTATCTGAGCTGAGAAGAAATGCTAGAAGAAAATTTATATGGTATATTCTGAAATACGGTGGCTTATAGTTAGCATGTTTGGCTCACACCTCTGGGGTTGGAGGTGTGAATCGTGTGTGTGTATGTGTGTGTGTGTGTGTGGTTTGCTCGTTCTCGCAGTGCATTGGGGGTTTCCTCCAGGTACTTTGGTTTCCTCCCCCAGTCCCAAATCATGTGTTTTAGACTGATTTACATGTCCTCCACCTTGTTCCCTGGGAGAGGCTCCAGGCCCTGTGACCTTGTGGATAAGCAGTATGGAAAGTGGATGGATGGATATTCTGAAATATATAAAGGTAAACATGGATGACAATGTCCTGATAATGTCATAAACCCTGATTAAAAACAAACAAACAAACAAAAAACGGTTGATACAATATGATTTGTCATGCCTGGGTCCTCCGTCTTTTCCCCTCTAGCTCTCTCCCTCAGTAAGAGCTCACAGACCATAAGAGCACTTGTGGTGGTTCCTAATCAGAAGTGCGCAGGTGTTTTCCAGCTCTTCAGCGCATGGCTCTTTCTCTTTCTTTCTCTCTTTCATTGTCTGGTTGTGTGAAATCGCTCTTGTAATCTCGCCCCGCCCCACACGCCGCTTGAACTGTAAACACCCGAGACATTTGTCATGGATTTCAAAACCACCTGACCCCCTGTGCGCTAAAGATGCTATTTTAAGACGCTGGCAAAAACTTCTGCTGTGTACGCTGTCGGAAAATAGGTTTAGCTGGACGCATGGCTGAGGGCGTGGCAGTGAGTGAGGGAGGTATCGTGCATGCACATGACTCCTGGTGCTGGGGGAAAGTGTATGGCTGGGAGAACTGGTGGTGTTACAGTTATACACAGATGTAATAAAATTATTAGCAGATGTAATGAAATTATTAGCCACTCTTCACTCCGGCTTCAGTCACTGATTAGCTGAAATCTTTCAACAAGTTATTATTTATGATTTAGTGTTTGGAAAACTTTATTATTTATTATGAAAACTTGGTCATAAGGTAACTAGATACTCAGCACTATGGAGGGATTTTTGAAAATGGCCCAAAAACGTGCAGCCTGTGCAACTTTACAGTAAATAATTTTTGTATTTTATAATGCACATTGACGTTGATTATCTTGTCATCACTTAGAAAAAAAAATCTAGATTTTGAAAACTTTTAGCTAAGCCTATGTTAAAATTCTCATCCTTTAAATTTTAAGTGTTAGGACACGTGTGTGTAGGTGTGTTTTGTGACACAGCTTGTGTGACGGTAATGACGTCCTCTTTGTATTCCTCTTTATTCAGCAGAACAGGAGCTGGAAACAGGACAGAGATTTACTTAACATTTGAGACACATTTGGATGGAAACCTATCTCACGAGTCTGATCGTTGTGGATAGTGCGTGCGTGTGTGTGTGTGTGTGTGTGTGTGTGTGTGTGTGTGTGTGTGTGTGAGAGAGAGAGTGAATAGGCCAAGTGCCAGAAAGCAGAGTATTTCCAGACATGAGGAAATCTTGGAATATGAACAAGGACTCTCCATAAAACCTAATGATTGTGTGGTTTGTCCATTTGTTGTTCTCAGGATCCCAAGAGGAAGTCATTCAGTCTTTTTTTTATATTAGCGCTTATCCAAAACTAATACCAAATGATGTTTCTCCAGCACGATTCCATCATCCTTCAGTAAAATACAATATGCAATATAAAAACGGAGACATAGACAGGCTGGTCAGAGAGACACACTAAAGAGAGAGAGAGAGAGAGAGAGAGAGAGAGAGAGACAGAGAGAGAGAGAGAGAGGGAGAGAGGGAGAGAGGGAGAGCGAGAGAGAGAGAGAGAGAGAGAGAGAGAGAGAGAGACCTCACTGACTCCTGCTCTCTGTTTCTTCTGTATGTGGGCCACATGAAGTTTGACTGAATGAAAGTGGGGAATTTCGCTCTTTTGCTTTTCCCATATTTATCCTCCTCTTTCACCACCTGAAAAGTCTTCAGGAGACGTGGAGGTCTATTGATCTTTGTTCCAATATTGCCAGGGCATGCTGTTATAGGAAACTAATCAACAACAGGGTGGTGCAATGCATCCCGAAGTGCTCTATTTCTATTATACCACAACAATTTCCAACATTTACAATTTTCAGTTTATTCATGAACAGCACTCTTTTCTGTCTATAGTTACGTTTATTGTACATGTAAATGTTCAGTATAAGCACACTTGCCTGGGCGATATTGCTAAAACAGACGCTTGTTAATAGTGATACATTTTTGGACTCGTGACAGAACAAAACCTAACACGCTAAATGTCTTCGTTTTGTTCTAAGTTATTCAACTGTATCGACTGTATATAAGGACAAGTTCAAGCACATGCCAAACACTACTATGAATTGAACCTGTACATTTTTTTCAATACAGCACTCTAATAAGCCCCAAGGCCATGTGAAACTCTGCCATCTGCTATATATTTTCTTCACAGCTTCTGACTGTTTAAGGAAATCAGTCCTGGCTCTGTAGTGGTGCAGTATACCCTCATCCTGCACTAATAGGACGTGATGGATTGCTGGTGAACTGAAGGCTGTCCTCTTACACAGCTGGGAGTGAATGGCTGTTTTCTCAAGGCCTTCGGTTGTCCAACAAGTGGGAAATCAACCTCCATTGGCCCCTTGCCTTTCTGAAAAACTTTTATTATCTTTTGCTGTTACTGCTGTAGCTGCTGCTTTTTATTCAAACCAAAAACAAAACTGTTTTGAAAGCTTTTAAGACGCTTCCTGCCAAAACAGTAGTATGCGGTTTAGGATGGAGCCCGTCACTGCATGTTTGGATGACATCGTCTTGTTGCTTCTATGTTTATTTCCTTCCTCTACAAGCGATGTGCCATCAGGATGTAAACGGACCCGTGCTGATTCAACCATTTTCCCCAACACGTTCTTATACATATAAATATTTTCAGAACGAGGAAACCATCCTCAGGAGAGCAGCGTTGGGTTTCCCTCAAGTGCCCAAGGCGAAAATGGATCCTTGGGGCTCGGATTTATGGCTGCCATTTTAGTCTGCGGTTTTGGGAGCTCATGTGGCTGCACAGGAAGCACGACAGTGACTGAGGATTCGTGAACAATTTATTCTTCTTTAAATGACTCTTTTAAAGGACAAATCGATGTGCAGGCGTGAACAAATCAAAGCTTTGACTCCTGATGTTTTCACCCTAAGTACCTTCCCCACTTGCTATCAGTTTCATTTGTGAACTGAATCTGAATATTGCACACTTAATGTAAGCGTATTTTAAAATTCTATTTTAGCACAAACTGAGGCCTTAGTTTACGGCGGTCTGAAAGAATGCATGCTAATTTGTCCAATGGGAGTGTACAAGAAGTGGCCGTGCTTCAGGTAGTTTACGAAGAATAATTGCGTTAATTATATCATTATTTAGCTATTTATGTGTAAATATAATTCCCTGCTATGACAAACCAGCTATCAGTATAGCTTATGATATTTTAAGGAGTTATTATCATGCTATCTGGGTTACGTAGAAGCTGCAGTGATAGCCTCTTGGTGTGAATATAAAGCTAGCTAGCTAAGTTGTCTTTGTTTAATAGGTAAAGTGAAGACCATTCGGTGTAGCGCTAGCCGGCTAGCTCTGTTTAATACCTTATTTTTGAACTACCTATATTTAGCTAACATAATCCAATGTGATAACAGTAGACAGCAAGCTAGCACAAGCTAGTTAGGCTTAGTGAAGAATTTCACAATTGCTTTAATGATTTAAAAATACTTTTTTTTTCAATCTGGCACAAGTATAGCAGCTAAGATTAAGACAATCTGTTATACGTTCTAGCCAAGACATACATCCAACATGTTTCAAAACAGCAATTCTGATTTATTTGACACTTCTGGGAGTTCAATAAAGTCGACAGGATAATTCATGCAGGTTAGTTTTAAATCGACGACACAGCTCAGCTCACTGCTATAATAAAACACTCCTTTATTTGTCTTGAGGTAGTCTGGCTTGAACGACAGCCTCAATGAGGCAGCATGACTTCACACATGCACAGTAGTCGCTCTCAAAGTAGTGCGCTTGTTTAAGCCTACAGCGAAGTGGTGACACCTCAAATGTCAGCTCGATTCTGTTACTGCGCCTCCAGGGTTTACACGGGAAAGCCAAACGTCATCTGATTCTGGATCGCAGTTAATAATGTTCTCTCTGCTCCGCTGATTTCCTCCTGCACAGTCTGTAGTGCCTTTGTCAATGTGTGTGCGTGTGTGTGTGTGTGTGTGTGTGCGTGTGTGTGTGTGTAAAGGGGAACTCCATTCTGACCAGGCATGGCTCCAGCACTCTCTCTTTCCCATATGATGACTCATAGAAACATGTTGGGGAATTTTAGCCCATGTGAAAACATTAAGCAAGGCTGATTTTTTCCCCCTTTTTTATACTTTTTTTTACTATGAGTGGAACAATAGTTAAAAATTTCCAACATGAACCTGATTAGCTCAGCTTGGGCTATAATGTTCATGCTATCCAGTGTTATCCAAGGAGGAATAAACGTGTTCATTATAATTGTAAATGTGAAGCAGAAATATTATGTTAATTGCCATCTAGCTCTTTTTTCCACTTACACCTGTGCACACACACTTGTCTTCACATCTCTCCTTCTTTCAAAGTCAGTTGAAGATGATTTTTAAGAATGAATGCATCAACATTGCAAGTGTATTGATAAAATATTGGGAGGTTTGGTCTGGGCCTTTTGGCTAAGTCGAGCACGCTACAGGAGGGTTTTGTGTGTTTTGCTTCTCTGGTTGAATGGAGAGGAATGACATTTGGCCGTGATCTGTTTTTCAGTCCAAACTTGAAAACAGAAACAGACCCTGGCATTTGCGTTCTTGATACAAAAAAAAAAAAGATTCAAATCCTTGCCAAAAACACCCGAACGTGGAGTGGTGGTGGTGGTGGTGGTGGTGGGGGTTGTGGTGGGGGTTGTGATGTGTGGGGATTGGAGTGGGTGGTGTGACATGAGCGCTGGAATTTTTCTACAAGAGCCTGTTGGGTTTCCAGGAACTTTCCTGTTACGTACAAATTCTAACAGATGCTAAAGTTCGTATTATAAGCAGATAGTAGCACATAACACGTTCCCTGTTAGCAGCATAAACACCATATGAAGTGCACAATCAGCGTGAAGGTTCAGTTATTCAGCTATTCAGCTATTCAGGATTCCCCGAGATGGACGAGCTGAAGAAGTCAGAGTGAACTTAAACTCTGATCTACTGTGTTAATAAGTCAGAGAGAAACAAACCATTTAAAAAGAGACTCCTTCCATGAATGCTAAATAAACCCCCCTTCACAGAAAACATCACCATATCAATATCAACTATTACGTTTTTTTTTTAGCTGTTTATGTCGAGAGCTGCTGTACAAGTCATAACTGTGAATAAACTGCCTACTCACCCGTGTTAAAACTGCAGGTTTTTGCGATAACCCGAGATAAATCATGTCAGACCTTTTCCCACCTTTAATGTGTTACAGCAACCAACAAAATTCAAGTGAAAAACAAACAGAAACATTATTTTGGAGATAAAAAGAAAAGAAAAAACTCACAATAACCTGGTTGTGTAAGTGTGCACACCATTTTATAACGGGGCATGTGACTGTGCTCAGAATGAACCAATCACATTCGACCTCATGAAGTGGTTCTGATTAACCCCGAATAAAGATCAGCTGTTTCTGTCTGTTTTCATGACATCGTTTTGGTTTCAATCGACTTCCGAAGTAATTCTAAAAGATGTGTTTAGCTCAAAAACAAGATAGCTTACTACTCAAAGAAGGGTGAAGCATGGTGGTGGCAGCATTATGCTATGGGGCTGCTTCTGTTCTGCTGGGACAAGTCAACATCGCCTCTGGGTTCAATTTAAATTAAAATTCTATATCCGGTGTTCTGCAAAGCTGTTTTGTGACATTGCTATACAATTAAAATTGAGTTGAATTAAATTAAATAGCTCCAAATACCTACCTAATATATCTATTTTGGCACAGAAACCCGCATGCCTCTGTCTGTGCTGAAGATGAAGAACAATAACGAATCCAAAGCACAATTCCAGGTCAACAAAGGAATGTCTTCAGAAGAAGAAGATCAGCGTGTTGGAACGGCCCGGTCAGAGTCCAGATCTGAATCCTATCAGAACCCTGTGGAGTGACTCGAAGAGGGCTGTGCACGAGAGATCCCCTTGCAATCTGATCGATCTTGAGCATTTTTGCAAGGAACAGTGGAACAAAATTGCCAGATCAAGATATGCTAAGCTGGTAGATTCGTTCTCAAAAAGACCGAGTGCATTACAAACAGAACAAAGTATTAGTTAAGGGGTGTGCATATTATATAAAAAATAAAACTATATAAAATAAGAGCATGAGCACATTGCAGTCCAGTGTGACTCCCAGACTCCTGCCAGGGCTGCTGTTATAGAAAATGAATCTACACTTTCTGACCAATCAGAATGGAGTATTCAACAGCGCTGTAGTATAATAAGGATTAAGTCATGGGTCCTGTAGGAGGAAGACAGGAGTTTTTAGTTCAGTTTAACCTGCGGATGGACTGACGAAAATGTCACTACTGGAAGAGAGAGAGAGAGAGAGAGAGAGAGAGAGACAGAGACAGAGAGAGAGAGAGAGAGAGAGAGAGAGAGAGAGACAGAGAGAGAGAGAGAGACGATATTTCAGCAGCACCACCTAGGGTAAACTTTAAACATTACAGCACTGATAGTCACAATGTCCAGCCCAGTACGATAATTCCCTTTCTCACATTTATTTTACTGAGATGTTATTCTGAAGAAGACATAGCCAATGAATTATATATATATATACATATCCATCCCTTTCCTGTCCCAGGCACAAGGTGGGGGAAATCTCTACCCATTGCAGGGTGCAATCACACACAATATGGACAGATTGGAAATGCCAGTGCCAACACATGTCTTTGGACTAAGGGAGGAAACCGGAGAACCCCGAGGAAACCACGGAGCACAGGGAGAGCAGGCAGGCTCCATGCACACAGGGTGGAGGTGGGATTTGAGCCCCCAACCCTGGAGATATGAGGCGAAAGGGCTAATCCCTAAGCCACCATATGCCCCTCTCCACCTACACACACACGAATCAGTTCGTTCTAAACCGGTGATATAATTGTGATGTGGATGAAACGTATAATGTTCTAGAAAGCAGCATTTTATAAACCATCACAATAAAAACAGCACAGCAAGAAAATGAACAACACCAAATCATGCCAATGCAAATGCTTTATTATAGTTTTCCATTTGCAGTTTGTCACGAGATCATTAACACTGATTTCTTTTATTTTTTTATAACAAAAACAAAAAGAGGTTTAGCCTGTGTGTGGAGACAGGTGAGCATCCGTCTATCAAATCAGTACAAAAACAAACTAACGCTGCTAAAATGATCAGTTAGTGAAAGTGTGTTTTGTTTGGCATTTACAAAAAAAAAATAATAATAACAATAAAACATAATTACCTGTACTGATATATGTGCCGAGTTATTAGTGCAATCACGGGACTTCATCTGCGCAAATATCTAATGTGCTGATGAGGCATTATTCCTAAAGTGCCTAAAATAAGCTCAAGTAACCATAGCACTTTTTCTTCTTAATATATGAGGATTCAGCTCTAATTACAAAAAATCTCTTTGCTGTATAGATCAGCCTAAACACACACACACACACACACACACACACACACACACACACACACACACTAATGCGTGAGCTTTAGAGACTTACAGTAGGCTTTTCTCTCATATCACTACATCTTTACAACAAAATGGTGATAATGTGCATGAAAACAACACAACACAAAAACAACCATCATTTGCGCTTTAGCTAGGATGTGTGTGTGTGTGTGTGTGTGTGTGTGTGTGTGTGTGTGTGGTACGTAAATACAAACTGCTTGTACAGTTTACAGCAATGCTACAAGGTCATTAGCGAAGGAAGTATATATGTATATACAAAAAAAGTTCCTAGTAAACCCAAACGTTATTAAAAGACAGAAACGTAGGCACAGACGTACGACAGACGAACCCCATGCGATTTGTGCAGTAGTGTGCGTTTCTGTGTACAGCAGTAATCTGAACTACACGGTCATCTGCGAAACTGTCATTCACGTAACATTTTAATATATAAATAAAAAAACGAATGTTACACGGTGATAAAAAACCGAGGTGATACATTCATGGCATTTACAGTGAGAGCACTTTTTCGAGTTGGACATTTGATTGTGTATTGAAATATGACTGATTATGAAGATGAGTGATCACGTTATCAAAAAGGGACGAGCCCGTATACACGTACCCGATTGCACTGCTGTATCATGTCTTTAATCGCATCCTCACTAGACAGCTGAAACAAGCTAGAATCGAACTTCTTTATGCAAGACATGCGTTTTTTTTTATTTATTTCATTTGCTGTAGTTTACTATAAGTAAGCTTGTGTTTTAGCCGGTTGATTATGGGTTAGGATATTTACTAAAATTGCTAGTTTCTTGGTATGTTCACAAAGTCGTAATTACAACAATTACGAAGTGACAGCTGGGAAATTCAAGTCAGTACAGATGGGCGAAACCACCGACTTTCTTTTTCAAGCTAATAGTAATATCAAGAGTTTACTGATACCCATAAAAATTTGTGAGTAGTGAGAATTTTAAAATATGAACATCGTGAGTTATGGATCTGACTTATCAATGAGGAATGAATTTAGATTAAATTAGCAATAACAGGTCACAGCGCTCGACTCAGTTTAAATGCAACTTAAATGCTCAGTGAGACGCATGGCCACACTGAAGGCATGCACTATATGGACAAAAGTTTATGGACACCTGACCATCACACCCATATGTGGTTCTTCTCCAACCTGTCACCACAGTGCTGGAAGCACAGAGTTGTACAGAGCGTCTTTGTGTGCTGTAGCATTACAGTTTCCCTTCACTGGAACTAAAGAGGCTCAAACCTGCTCCAGCATGACGATGCCCCTGTGCACAAAGCGAGGTCCATGAAGACATGGTGTGCCAAGGCTGGTGTAGAAGAACTCGAGTGTCCTGCACAGAGCCCTGACCTCAACCCCAGCGCCTGACCTCACTAACGCTCCTGTAGCTGAATGATCATATCTCCACAGCCTCGCTCCAACATCTAGTGGAAAGCCTTCGCAGAACAGTGGAGCTCATTATAACAGAAAAGGGGGAATAAATCTGGAATGGGATGTTCAGAAAGCATAAGGGTGTGATGGTCAGGTGTCCACAAACTTATAAACATATAGAGCCATGCTGAAGAAAGTCCACTTAAAGCTACCCTGTATTTTATAACACGCCCTCATTGGCTTCCCCTTAAGACATCATGTGGATGTACACTCATAGCAAAAAGGACGAAATGTGCAAGGAGGAATTTTTTTTTTTTAAATAAAGATGCACTTGACTTTATCAGCAAGATCAGTGTGTGTATAGTCCATTTATTCAGAATCACATAGCTACCGAGTCATACTGTGCTAAGTAGCTAGCACACTAGCAGAGTAAAGTAAGTTCAGTCAGCTATTACGGACAGATCGAAACCCCACCATGAAATATTAAATAGTTAGTAAGTATTTTACTGCTGAAAGGTCAGTTAGTCTTTATTTCACTTCCTGACACACAGCTTCCTCTGATTTCACACTGAAATGTAATTGGTGCTTATTAGCTGGAATAAAAATGCTGTAGGTGTGTAAGTTAAACAGCCTAATGTACTTTTACACATCTATACTGTCACGTCTAATTAATATTCGTAGTAGAATATTAGGCCTTATTTGAAAAATGAGGATTAGAAAAATATTTTTTGTATTTTTGTGACCTACGCAGAACGAGACAGAGGCCTGTGTTGGGGTTCATTTCACCATCTTTTACACTTAGGTATGAAAATAATCTGTCTTAGTATTTATACACATCCTGTATCGTTCTTTCTCTAAATAAAAGTGAATGTATCCGGTTCCGCTTGCAGACATACAACAACCTGTAAACGCGACGTTTCGTGCAAACGTGCAGCCATGTGCCGATCTTCGGCTGGACGACGCTACAAGCGCAATATCGAAATCCTAAAAGCATCACAAGAGCATCGACTTCTCCTCAGCTGATATCGGAAGGAGGACGCTCCATAGGTTTTGGACAAATTCGAAGGGATATTAAAGGAGGCACAATGAACGTCCCATGATTCTGTATGTTCGGTAGATTGAGGAAGAACAAGCACAAAAATATCCCGTAGCCACTTTGGATAGCACCGTGTGAATGTTCGCTCGCTGCTGCTGAGGTGCCTGTTAAATGGAGCTTCAGGAAAAAAGCATGAAAGAAAATCTCACAGATGAAAACCAAGGTGACTGGACTAACGCTGAATCGGGAGCTAGTGATTTAGCCAACTGATACCTGTTAGTGTTTGTCAGCTGGCAGAAATCACAGCCCTGCTTGCATTTAGCTAACTAACATGGCTAGACCAGCAGTGTGTGTGAGACGCTAGGCTGCTTGCACTTCACTACAGGAGCTAACTGAAATGCTACTCAATCACACAGGCGCAGCTGAACCTACAGAAATGTTCAGACAATACTGTAAACAATGCTTAAACGCTCAATTTAAAAACAAAATCATCTCGGCACGTCCATTGGTCTGTCAGTGAGCTCTTATTACGCAGCTTGTGCTTTGGTTTATTTTCTTTTTCATCTTTAATTCTATTGCATTTATTCTATGAAATGTTTTTGATGTATATGTTTCTTTGACTCACTGTGGAAACCTGTTTAATGCATATTATTATTATTATTATTATTATTATTATTAACAAACAACAACAACCATAATAATTATAATAATAATAATTCTAAATGTTCAAGATTGTTATGTTGGAGACAAAAAATGTTATTTTATTTTATTATATTTTTGCTAGGATTCATGATTCATCAGTCTTTAGGGACACGAGCCACGCTGTCTGTACGTCCTTCCTGTTAATGACTCTGTACAGGATGATGGCGAACCTT
>CM074957.1:16343157-16375947 GCA_037577455.1 Pangasius macronema | reverse complement strand
CTTTGGTTTATTTTCTTTTTCATCTTTAATTCTATTGCATTTATTCTATGAAATGTTTTTGATGTATATGTTTCTTTCACTCACTGTGGAAACCTGTTTAATGCATATTATTATTATTATTATTATTATTATTATTATTATTATTATTAATAATAATAATAATATTATTATTATTAACAAACAACAACAACTCTAATAATAATAATAATAATTCTAAATGTTCAAGATTGTTATGTTGGAGACAAAAAACTGTTATTTTATTTTATTATATTTTTGCTAGTATTCATGATGGACAGCAGTCTTTAGGGACACGAGCCACGCTGTCTGTACGTCCTTCCTGTTAATGACTCTGTACAGGATGATGGCGAACCTTCAGCATTTCCTTATTGCCACAGAAAAGAAGTCACATTTCAGGCGTCCAAACCTTTCTCATCTGGCGTGAGATGCAAAAGAACCCTGTCTAATAATAATAATAATAATAATAATAATAATAATAATAATAAAAACTGCCTCAGTGAAGCAGCAGTGAACTTTTCTATACATTTTACAACCGATTTTAAACTCTTAAAATCCTCAAGACAACATTAGATGGAAATCATATTTCGTCTGTGATGTGACATATCTCAGAGTGTTCTAGATATTGTACAGCTCGATTATGACGTTATCTACAGCGATTAGATTGGATTTGGTACCAGGTGAGACTACACGTACCTGTGCATGCTGACGTAGTAAAGACCAGATGGCAGTAAGAGGCAGACATTTAATCATTGCATTCTGATGGATGGAGCAATGCTGTGTTTTAAGTGTTTCATACCGGTGCACTGTGCTCCGTACGACCAGAGGCACGAACTGTCCAGACGGGGAGTTTCATTTAAATTTGAAGTTGAATTCATGGCCGCTGCATTCAGACATCAGCAGCTGTTTTGTGATGGAAAAGCAGACAAGTGGCTCTGGAATAGACGTTGAAAAGGTGCTATATGGTTAGCAAAGTGCTTTATTGTCCCTGCTGCTTTCAGCCAATAACAACAAACCATCCTGGACTGATCTTAGTGAGGAACAACATCACGTAGCAGTGTGAGAGATCTGACGCAATCGAAGCAGTTCTCAGTGCAACCTGACTATTCGACTGGAGTGGAGTGGAGTGTATGTACACAATATTGAGTGTATAACGAAGAATACATTTTACATTATATTCTAGATGTATCACTTGTTTCTTTTTTTTTTTTTAATGGATCTCCTGATCCAGATGTGAGGTGGAAATGGTGGTGTGCCTCACTCCCCCAGCCACAAGGTGGCACAAAATGCCAACCTTTACTTCTCCAGGACAGGTCTAGTGCTTGATTTCCAGGATGGAGGGATTGTGGTCCAGTATAGCCAGGATGATCTTATCCATGTACTGCCGGAGGCGGAAGTTGATTTCCTCCTGTTCCCTCAGAGCCTCGACCAGCTACAGGACGAGAACCGCATGAGTACAAACGAATACAACCGCACACACTACAAAGGCTCCGGTCACTTTTGAGAAGTGGAGTGGCGGTGAGATGAATTTGTTTTAGTTTTAGGACCTGCGTTTTAAACTTCATCCCAATCGCTAGAATTCATGTCTTATTAGTGTCTTATTAAAACCCACAGTGGGGACCAAACATCTGAGACCACTAATGAAAATGTAATACAAAACTTTCATTACAAATTACAGTGTCAGCAATAACTTGAGTGAAAAGTAAAATCTTAGAAATATTTTCATGGATTTCAAAACTGGTATGCTCCACTTTAACGACAACATTCACTCGAGCTTCGCGGATTTGTGTACAACCTGACGACCAATGCTACATCAAATCCATCGCAGGGTCATCTGACCGTGCTTCAGTAGAAGGGATAAGTCAATATCAATACATGGTCAATATCACAAACTTGTTTAACTTTATATAGTGACCTAGAAATAGTGCAGAATCTTGACTCTTCAACATCCATGATATTGAACAGTTTCCTTTCTTTGGTTGAAAATTCTTGTGCATCTTAAAACTGTTTATTTCCAGTCTGGAATGGTCTCAGACTTTTGGACACCGCTGTATGTCTCAGTAGTGTTGTGTCACACCTTCTGCTGATCTGGATGCTTGCTTCGGGGAATAATCTCACCAGGGTATTGTGGATTTGTACCTAAGAACTGCTGCTGTAATCATAAACACTGTCTTGCTGAATTGAATTCAGTGTTCCATACTAGAGTGTTCCGGTTTACAGAGAATTTGCAGTTCAGTAATTGTAGAAAGCTAGAACACAATAATGTGGCTTCTTGGTAATTGTTATTTTAAGGGATGTACAGATTTCCCTTTTTCTATTTTGGATGCAATAGAGATCAACAGCAGAGATCTGGGTACCTGATAGTGATTTAATCTTGTAAGTGATCTGCTCTTAGGTCTCCTGCTAGTAGGAGCAAATTGTTCCTCACAGAGGGATCCACTTCTGTAGACTGGATCGATTGCTCCAATGCTAACAGTATAACAGCTCGTACATTGCCAGTGTGTGTGACGTGTGATGCAAGTTCTCACTGGACCTAATTTCAGAGAGGTGATTGCTGAGGTCATGAACATTGGCGGGTAAACTGCTAGGCTATTCTCAGCTTGGAAGAATCTCCTATACGTGGATGTACACATCTCAGATGTTCTCACCAAGAATGAGAAAGGAGGATGACTATATACTAAATATGACCACGAGAACCGTATATTTATTCCAGCCTATTCGTTTTTCTTTCTGATGCAGCTTCTGTGTCTCGACCCACTGGCATGTGTGTGTTTTGTCTCACCTCGTCTCTGGATGCGTTGTCAATCTCGGTGGCGAGACTCTGAGCTTTAGTGTGGCAAGCGAAGAGGTTTTTCGCCTCGTACAGACTGAGACTGAGAATCTGTCCATTCAGATCGTCGTTCTGGTCACGCAGTTTATGGTTTTCCTGTTGCGGAGGAGAGGGGTGGAGGAAAAAAAGATTCAGTGATACAGAGGGGTGAGGGCGATGGTAAAATATCATCCTACAGGATATGCATCATAAGTAGGTTGTTCTGCAGGTTGCAGATGCTGGAGCAGCACTTCAGACAGAACAGCAGTGTGCAGATGAGATCTGATAACACAATCGCAGACATAGTGAAGAGTTCTTATACCTGTCGCAAGCGTTTGACTTCATGCTCCATCTCGATCTCGCGTGTTCTAGCGCTGAATTCAGACAGCGAGTTTCGAGCACGCCCAGGTTTCTCCGTTTCCAACTTAAACAGCTGTAGATGCTCCAGCTCCCGACGCAGGTCCTCTATCAACTACACACACATACAAGGGAAACGTAATTCATACAGCATGGCCGCTCTCACCACTTTCTCGTACACCTTCCCCTTATCACACAGATAAACACTTATATTTATATCTCTTTTAAAAAGGGAACTGCTGGATAATGGAGATTAGTTGAGGATTAAAAGGCAGAGTCTCACTTCCTGCATGGCCTCTCGTTCTTTCTGAAATTCGTGTCTGTTCTGCCACAGTTTGTCCATCATCTTCCTGTACAGATCCATCTCATCCTTTAGACGCAGGCTCGTGTCTTCCAGTTTATCAGTCATGCGCTGCTTCTCCTGCAGATGAAGATGAGATGAAGAAGGTAGCGATCATGATGATTATTCCCAAAGTCATGCAGATGATAGTCGTTATAAACGAGACTGATGACGTCACTCACCTGGTCCAGTTTCTCAGTCTGAGACTTTAATCGGCAAACGTTCACCTTCATCTCAGAGTTCTCCTCCTCTAGCTGCTGTACTCTGGAGGATTGTTTTATTAAAAAATTGCATAAAGTTCATTTGAACACTACAGCAATAAAATATAATATAAAATAATATACCTGATTATATTCCAATAAACCACATCATTAATGATACTTAATCTGCTCTCTGCTACCATTACGCAAAGCTAACAGTAATATATTTTAACATTAGCTTCCTAGAGTACGCCTGCAGGAATACTGCTCCTTTAATTGAAAATGAACTTTAATCCTAATGCAAAAAATAATGATATATAAAAGCACACAACATCTGCTAGAGAACAATGATCATGTGTATAATAGTCCAGATAATGCAGATATATACAAAGTAGGAGTGTTGTGCTACTCAAGACTGGTCTTGGTCTCGAAATTGGTCTTAAGACCACAAATCGATGATCTCGGTCACATCTATGGCCTGACAGTTACGTGAGCTCTATGAAAGAGAGAGAGAGAGAGAGTGTGTGTGTGTGTGTGTGTGTGTGTGTGTGTGTGTGTGTGTGTGTACCTGTTAGAGAGGAGTTCTATTTGGTTGCTCTTGTCTTTCTCCATCTTGCTGTAAATCTCTCGGTGTCTCTTCAGCTCCTCCTCCAAATTTTGCTCTGCTCTTGTCTCCTGGTCCTTAATCTGCTCCTCCAGCTCATGTACCCTGCACACACACACACACACACACACACACACACACACACACACACACTCACGCTGTATTCCACTGCGAGGTACAATATGTGTGCGGTACTTGTGTCCATGTCAATTCATGATTATGTGATTTCCTCTTGGATCAGATTTGTGTGTTTAAACAAAATATTTGTTCATATGACTATTTTGGAGACCACTGTTGCTAGGCAACTGAGAAATATAACTGCTAAGCATAAGTTAGCCAATAACTATGGCTAACAATGGTGGCTAACTAGCTAATCCTTTATCCAAACATTGGAAGATGTAATGGCAGAATGTCGGCGCAAAATGAGACAGAACTGTCATAAACATTAACATTTCCCTCCGATCTGTCGTTAAATTGCTAAGAAAAGATCCTGGATGACTAGCATCACTCTGTAATTACAGTTAGCACTGGCTGCTAACAGGATTGCCATGGATTCGGCCATATTGAGAAGCATCAGTATATATATATAGTGGCGTGTCTACCTGTGAACCAGCTGTGTGTTATCCTGTTTCAGTTTGGATTTCAGGTCTCCGTTTGCCAGGCTGTCATTCTCCAGCTCTGTCACCTTCTTCTCCAGGTAACTCACCTGAGGTAAAACACACACACACACACACACACACACACACACACACACGTTTGTCTTACTATCCTTGTGAGGACCTTTCATTTACATCATTGTATTGCAGGTAATTAATGCTATGATACACCTAAATCTAACCCTAATCTTAACCTAAAGGGAAACCCTTTGCCTCTTTTATTTTATTTATTTATATAATTATAATGAAAGCTGCATTTCGTTGTAAAAAAAAAAAAGCATTTTTTTCCTCACAGGGACCAGCCAAATGTCCCACAAGGTCAAAACTATTAGATATTCTCATCCTTGTGGGGACAGAGAACTGTGCGATATTGAAGACTGGTAAAGGACACGTGTTGTGTCCTTGAAACTCTTTGTAATAAAGGCTGTAATTCTTAGCTGTATTCAAAATGGAACAGCCTTCAGTCACACAGTGGCTGACAGATATAGCAGTCTAGACTTCGGGTCGCACCAGCTGATCGTTGCAATGAGGTTCTCTGTACCTTCTCAGTGATGTCAATGTCACAGGAGTCGATGCTGTCGCGGAATAAATCTTCAGTGCTGCCATGACTACTGCTGAAATTACTGTGATGGAAAAGCTGTCTGTGAGACACACACACACACACACACACACACACACACAGAGAGAGAGAGAGAGAGAGAGAGAGAGAGAGAGAGAGAGAGAGAGAGAGATTAGGGCATTTATGGAATTTAATAATAATTAGTTTAGCTCCCTCCTTTGGCAGAGTTCCTGTATATTTATCCAGTTTAACTCCGCAGTCGTGTTCCTGTCAGTATGAGAATGTATTTGTTGAAAAGGTTCTTACATGCCTACGCAAATCACTACACCTATTAAACTAGCCAGCTGTCTCAGATAAACAGTTTTAAAAACTACTGTATAAGAGGCATTGGGTCAGATTTGGCATCAGTCTTCAGAAATGAAAGAAGTCTGACGGCACAGTGACTGGCAGGAGAGAGGGAGTGAGAGAGGGTGAGAAGCAAATGGACGTGAGAGTGAAAGAGCCCAATATTATACTACATGAGGAAAATGAATTGTTTATCTGAGATTTATAGGTCTGAATAGGTATGAAAGTGCCATTTTTCATTCAGTTCCATTCATAAACATGAACTGGGGAGCAATTTAGATTTGCAATCTAAGATTTTAAAAAGAAAAGGGAAGCGGTAGCTCAGTGGTTAAGATGTTGTACTTCTGATTGGAAGGCTGAGAGTTCCCTTAACCCTCAACTGCTCAGTTATATCAAAAATGAGATGATTGTTGTTGCTCTGGATAAGGGTGTCTACCAGATGCTGTAAATGGAAAGCCAGTTGTTTCGCTATATGACAGAAATTATTTTAAGTCCTGTAAATATTGCGTTCTTACCGTCCGAAAGCTGTGCTGGAGATCTTCCTGTTTGGACTGAAAAGCAACAAGAGCAGTTAGTGACAGTGACATGTGCTACCATTCAGAGGAACTATTTTTGCAGTGTGATAATAAGGAAACACTAGATTAACACTAGAATAAATATCACCTGTTGGCTTTGAGGTTTTTGAGTCGAGCCTCAAGATCGTTGAGCAAGTTGACTTTCTTACAGCATTGAGAGCAGTAAACATCCAGCAGCTCACTGTTGTAAAAGTGCCGGATTTTCTGAGGTGTATGTCCAGCACTACATACGCAAAAGAAGAGTAACGCTGTCAGATGTCATGCTCAGCTTGAATGTAAATTATGAAATATTTTACTGTTTCTGTTTGCGCTAAGTTCTGAACAGGAACAGCACCGTAAGCCTGAAGACCGTAACGCTCATCTAATAGTCATCTGATAATAAAGGAATAGAAAGACCAAGAGGATGTGGAGAGAGGTGAAGCAAGTCTGCATTAAAAATCACTAGAACTAGTATACAATTGCTCCAGCTCCTTCAAGTTAGATGGGTTGTGTTGGTGTACAGCTATCATCAAGGGGGGTGAATACTGAGCATCCACAGATCTTTAGGCTGTCCATGTGGGGCCATCCTCAGCAAGCAGCGAGTGATTTTCAGGTGATGAGAACTCCAAACAGAAGTAGGGATCAGCCAGGTCCGGAGAGCAGAAATGATCTGTTGCTGGCCAGATTGGACGTTTGCCTTATGTGCTTCATGCCCAAGGAGAACACCACACTGACACTCCATTTACATTCGCATTTGTATTCACTGCAGTTAGCAGATGCCCTTATCCAGACATCTTTTGTAGTCTCCATCAAAAACATGTCTTCATACAAGTACAAATAGGTCAGCGTCTAAAAATATCATTAAGCTAAAGCCCTGTTAGGGGAGATAGTACAGTAAAGAAAACGGAATACACTCCCACGTTCCAGGATGACAATTGTAGGGTGCATGTGGCCAAACGTGGGTGACTTGCTGGATGAGTCACACACAGATTTGGTGGTATGTATCCTGCAGTTGTCACTGTGGAGCGTAGGAGTGTCATCTCTGCGTTCTGACTGAAGCACATGAAGAACATGAAGCACAGCAGGCAAACCTCAGAGTTTGGCAGCAACTGACCATCCACTTTCATGCTAAGCTACATTTGTTCAGATGCTCAAACAATAGACACGGTACAATAAGGTGGCTGGGAGTGAATTTGTGTCCCTGCTGCTTATGTTCACCTGTAGGTATGTAGGTGTCCTAGAGCCTACATAGTGCACTGTATGTCCAATAGATCACTACTGAATATTCAGAAATATGGAATTAAAATAAGTCCCTAAGAAACTGTTAGCTACTTACTAGGATGAATAGACTAGGCAATTAGTCAACTAGTACATTCACTAGTCGCTGCTGTGTTCAAATCCCAGCACCACCAAGCTGCTACTGCTGGGCCCTTTGAGCGACTCAACTGCTCAGCTGTATAAATGAGATAAATGTAAGTCGCTCTGGACAAAGGTGTCTGCCAAATGCCATCATCGTAAATGGAATTGAACATGGTGGAAAAACCTCAGAGACGCTGCTGTGGATATTGCCTCCTCCGTCCTTCATTAAGCTCTCAGTTTCAGAATCAATGATGATACTTTTACCCCTGAAAATATGCAGCCCTGAAAAGAAAGTGTGTGTCTGTGTGTATATTTGTTTGTGTGTGTGTGCGCGCGTGTGTGTGAAGTTTCAGTAACCTGGAAGGCAGTGAGGAGCCCAGATCAGAAAACCCGTTAGTCCGTGTGTCGTCATCAGCACAGGGGCTACTCGGAATAAAATCCACATCTTCTCCCTCTCCATAATCTTCAAACTGCTCCTCCGCTGAAATCACAGAAGCTGCTGCCGATGAGCCAAGCTGACACGAACTGCAGAGAAAAGATGTATTTTACTGCAAGATTTGAATCTTTTTTTAACTCCCTCCCACCATCACCATCCTTCCTCCTGATATATTCACCTGTTTCCAGGTAGAAACAGTCCACCAAGGACTTCCTCTTTGTCGTCGTGACGAACGTCGGATGACTCGGACCCCGCGCTGCTGTCCATTTCAGAGTCAAGAGGGTACAACAGGCAGGGCTGTGTGACGACACTCTCATCACCACTCTGCACACACACAGTACACAACACACTCAGTTTTAATTAATGTACACAACACACAATCAGCACTGATGAACAGACACTCAGAGTCAGTTATCACACACTTTATATCCACTCATCCCCACTCTACAAAACAGCATGTTCGAAATGACATACTATTCATACTACTTATACGAAACCCCACCCATAACCGGACGTAAACAAATCCAGTACTATCTACTACTCTCATGCAGCAAGAGAACAAGAACGCATAATAAATGTCAGAATATAGCTGGACTATATATTTTTTTGAAATACACTGATCAAAGTTTTACTCTAATCTTTAAAGGTAACCAAAAAACATCCATCTAACAAGCATTAACAAAAGCTAAACAGCTTTTTGCTCTGTTAGTTTTATTTTATTCGGTTTTGTTGCTATGTCAGTTACTGACTAATAAATTGGGTAACACTTTCTATGAAGCCCAAGCTCATAATTAATTACAGCCCCGTTTATAATTATTTATCAGCAAGTATTAGTGTTCTATAAATACATTTATAAAGACACATCAAGACTTATACTTCATTATAATAACAGTTATAGTTACATTTATATTATTGTTATAATTACTTTTCAATGGCTATGCTCATAATGCATTATACACCCATTTGTACGTAATTAGTCAGTCTTATGGTTCAATTAATGTATTTCTAAAGATGAAGCATCATAAATACATTCACGGAGCCAAAGGACTGACTAATATAAACTTTATACAGAATGGAAAATTAGCTTTTAATCCCAGCAGTCTGCTTAAAGTCCTCATCTTAACACTAAAGCCTTAAAGACTTTTTTACTGCTTTTGATTTAAAGCACTGAAACTGAACACAGTAAGCAGTCTGATATCTATTCATTCATCTAATCTAAACATTCATATCACACATTCGATTAACGTGAGTCAGTACATTTCTATATTAAAGACACTTCTGTATGTGTGTGTGTGTGTGTGTGTGTGTGTGTGTGTGTGTGTGTGTGTGTGTGTGTGTGTATGTTATTTATGCATAGGTATTGCATTATATATGCAATAGTTCTCTATGTATATTTTTATCTTTTCAATCTGCCTAGATACACCATCATCTCCTCTCTCTCTGTCTCTCTCTGTCTCTCCCTCTGTCTCTCTCTCTCTCTCTGTCTCTCTCTGTCTCTCCCTCTGTCTGTATACTCCTCTAACTGAGATATTTATAGCAGGCTTCATTAGATCTGTGAGTTATGGCTGGCTGTTACTGTTCACACCCAACTAGGCCACTACGACACACACACACACACACACACACACACACACACACACACACACACACACACACACACCTATAAATCATGCAGACTTTCAGACTTTAGACGGAGGACAAAGCCAGCACTAGGTAATTTCTTAAGAAAAAAGAAAATGTTTTTGGGTGAGAGTCCACCTCACAGTGTACATTACACATGTTTAAAATGTATGACTGTGTCGTAATTAACATGACTGAGGTGCCAGAGCATCTTCTGGACCCAAACCTTTTACAATCCAAAACGGCCACCCTAAAGTCTTCCATGCTAATCAAGCAGTGTAGCAGTGTAGTGGATATAGCAAATAAATAAATAAATAAATAAATAGTGAGGGCCAAATTCAATATATACCGCTCCGCTAGCTAGCTATTCAATAAGCTGCTCTTACACTAAGAGGCTAAACATTGTCTGCATAGCATAGATAGCTAGCTCAGTTCAACTAAAATTTGTAATGGTTTAGTCACATAAACCTTTAGGTTTGGATAAGCAACTAACATGACCGACTGGCAAGAACAGCTACTTTTTAATGCTTAGCCATTAAGGGTTAGTTTATGGCTATAAATAAGACAATCTGAAGTGGTTGGTCTTTGTTTCACAGTTGCGCTAGTGGGACTAGCGCCATGGACTCTGATGACACTCGTCTGTTTTGAATTTGAGTTGGGGAGAATAAATGCAATAAATACTTCTCTGTCCAATTGCCTTTCTGCATCTTTGCTTTAACATGAGTTCACTAATCTACAAAAGCAAATTTTATTTAATACCTAACACCTTTAATTGTGCAGCTATTTGTGTATAATCAGATGACAGCCAGCCCTTACTAGCTTTAGCAAACAACCTTCTTCGACTCAAGGGTTAGAGCACTGAGCAGTGTGAGATGGAGCGGAAACGAAACATCTTAATGCTTTTAGGATCTTAATAATTCACACAGAAAGCTTCAGACTCTCGCACTCATTCTTTTATGTGCTATTTTCCATGGACTGCTGGATGATTGGATGATTACTATCTGTATTAATGCTAGCATTGATGTCTAGGCAGTGTTTCATACTAAAACATCAGGCATTTTGGGAACAAAAGGGACAACACACAGAATTCCATCAAGAATTCTTGATAATGGCTGTATAAGACGTTCTCAGAGTAATAAGACTGATAGGACGGGGTGCCAGACCATCGCAGGGCACAATCACACACTATGGACAATTTGGAAATGTCAGTCAGCCTTCAACGCATGTCTTTGGACTGGAGGAGGAAACTGGAGTACGAGGAGGAAACCCCCGAAGCACAGGAAGAACATGGTTTGGCATATTCATAGTTGACTTGAGTAGCATTGATATTGAATACTTGTACTCTTAATTACATTACAAGAAAAAAAGCGGACTTGTTACTCTGTAAATTCAATCAGGTTCATCAATGTAGAAAAAAAAAAAACAAAATCATGTCAATTCATCACCGGCTGTGACTTTCTCATATGTAGTTTCGTTAGTTTCGTAGTTTAGTATTTCGTAGTTAGTGCTATAGCTATCAGTGTGTGTCTGAAAGTGGATAAACCACCAGACTGCATTGTGGAATTTGAGGAAAATGAAGTGCCTCCTTTGCCTCCCTACAAGGCATGAACTCGCTCTATTAACTAGCTATATTTAACTGAATTAGCCTGTTTTCTTCGCTAGTGCCAAGTTAGACTAGTATCAATTCCAATAGCTAATGTAAATAAGCTAGTCAAATTCTAGCGTAGAGAGAATGATATCGAATGATATTTCAATCTCAATCAAAACAGCGTAGATGCCATAGAAGCAAAAATGATCTAACAATTTGAGATGAAAACATGACATTAACTTCATTGGATCAGTTAAAAACATTTACTTCTTCACTTTTTAATACTTGTGTACATTTACAAGGAGCAGCTTCTTTATTCCCTCAGCTGGTGTTTTGATGATGGTGGTGCAGAGCGCTGTTTCACACGTCGCATTTAACAAATCTCCTATAGACGTTCCAGTAGATTAAGATCCAGTGGCTGCGGAGGCAGTATCAATGTTTCTCTGAAGCTTTTATACAATACTGACACCCAGCCACCTACTCACACACACACACACACACACACACACACACACACACAAGTCTGTAGGCTACTTAGATAAAGGCAATCTGAAATCTAATAAAAGACACTGAACACATAGTGATAAATCGCCTCAATCTGTACACACACACAGCTAATTAAGGGCTTTACCACTGAGCAGGCAGAGATAGAAAGAGCGATAGAAGGAGATATACACAGTAGGGATAGCAAAAAGAGAGAGAAGGAAGAAAAAATGGGAGAAGGAAGTTGAAAAAGAAGAGATTATGGAGGAAAGAGGAAAGAGAGGGAGACATTAAGTAGAAAGAGAGATGGAATGAGAGAGGTGTGTGTGTGTGTGTGTGTGTGTGTGTGTGTGTGTGTGTGTGAGAGAGAGAGAGAGAGAGAGAGAGAGAGAGAGAGAGAGAGAGATATGAGATACAAATGAAAAAATCAATCAATAATTGATACGTTTTTGTCTGTGGAGTATAGATGAGAGGCCGGAAAGAGAGGACAGTGTGTGTGTGTGTGTGTGTGTGTGTGTGTGTGTGTGTGTGTGTGTGTGTGTAGAGTTAAGAATGAGCTGTAATTAATCTTTTATTCTTTCAACTCCTCCATGAAATTTGAGGTGACAGAGCAGAGAAAATGGCTCCATTCCCATGGTCCTATGGCAAGTGTGCTAATCTGTGTAAAGCACTAACTTATATGCTAGCTGCTAATTAGCCTACTAACTAGCTACTTATCATGCTATGCTAGCACAAAGTTATACCATTCTCTTTTGTAGAAACTGTGTGAACCATGTGTTTATGTGTTCATAGATCGAATAAATTCTAACAAGAGTTCTAATAAAAGTTAGACATTAAAGTTTTGCAGCTTAGCTGTTGCAAAGGTGCACGTTTTTAAGAATATTGCGTAAAATTATTGCTGTGCACAAAAAATATGCTAAACTTTGTAGCATCCTTTTGGTAATAAGCCCATAAACACATTGTGACACAGCGTACATCCCACACACGCATACACACACACCACAGCAACAAGCCTTGTCATATGAGACATTCATCCTACTCACACACACACACACACACACACACACACACAGGCTGTGTGGACAGACTGGAGCTATGAGTCACAAAACCTCACCACTTTAAACCACTCTCTCTGTATATGTATTTGGGCGTTTGAGTTATCATTTGTCTGTGGGATGTGTTCTGCTACAGACAGAAAGGTTTTGATTTGGTTTTACTTTTACAGCTAGCAGGTTTGCTAACATTAGCTAAAGTATTGTGGTTGCATCATATGATCAAGTTTGCAGTTTGACGATCAAATTTTTTGCAAACTGCACATTTGTTGACCTAAAAGGAGCTGGAGAAGCTCTTTAGTAAAACATGTCAGTATAGTCGTACGATCGATCAACCGAACGATTTATCGATCATCTCACAGGACATGTGTCTTTCCAGGTGGAAGAATAAATCCCAATCTAAGCGCGCACACACACACACACACACACACACACACACACACACACACACACACACACACAAATGTTAGAGTTTTGTAAAGTTGTGATCTTGTTATAAAATTTTAAACAGGTTCATTCTCCATTTTGAACAGAAAACTGCATTAGACTGCCGCAATGTCTACTGAGTAAACTTTGTGTTTCCGAGGTTGGAAGATTGTAAAAGAAAGTGCTGATGGTTCATGATGTCAGACTGCGTTCAATGAGCAATTACCCTCCTGTCGAGACTTTAATAATGAATTACAGGTTCTGCTGCTAGTGCATTACTGTACTGTACTGTGATAATGGAGATGACAATGTGCACTGTCTAATCACACGACCCATTAGCTCAGCCAGTGGCTGGAGCCAGTTTTCTTATTGATTAGCCACAGCTACTCATATGAGATCAAACTCTACACTATCAGATATACAAAAAAAAAATCATAAAAAAACATATATTTTTAAAATCTATCCATTTGCTATTATACTACGGTACTGAGTCTGACCTGTCAGAAGGTGTTGATTGAGTAAGGAATAAAACACAATGGGGCTGTTATAGGAAAATAATTCACAATGGGATGGTGTTGTCAGGTCAACTCAGGTACTGGTGATGAACTCCATTTCCCAGAATGCACCACAGTCTACAAGCATGACCATCTGGAACCACACTTCCCATAGCACACACACTCAGGTAACTCTCACTGTACCTAATTTTTACCAGGCTGTGTTGCAATATTCAATATCCTAGTTTTTTAATTTTTGTTCTGTTTCCTGGTTTTTGTATTTTGATAGACTGTCCCTGCTACTGCTGTCTGCTCATCACCTCTGTCTGTTTACTGTTTGCGTCTTTTCACTCACATTTTGGATTTGTGTGCCAGTGCCTTTTAATAAAACACTAAACTGCATTTGCATTTGCTTCAGCCTCTTCTTTGTGACAGATTACTTCGCCAGTGCTATGGATGCAGCAGGAGAGCAGGACTCACAAAATGCCATGGTGTCACAAGAGCAGCTGGTGGGAGAGCAGAGCGCACCACCAACGCTTGATGCTAAAGTGAACTTGACCTCCCAACACTCTCCACCCCTGTCTTGTTACTTTTGTCTTGTTGTTTAAGTACACAGGTGAACCTTCTCAATGCAAAGGCTTCTGCAATGGTCTCTATATTTCTATAGCCAGGTGGGATTAATGCAGCACCAACCTACCGCGGTATTTCTCAGCCTCCTCACTGGAAAAGCGCTGACTGGGGCTACTGTGCTGTAGTTTCAGAGAGGAGAACAGCTGACCTCCTATGACTCCTATATTAAGCAGTATCAACGTGTCTTCGACCAATCACCGGAGGGAAAAGAAATAGGGGAACGACTATACACCATATCCCAAGGGTCGAGGAGAGTGGCCGAATATACTCTGGAATTCCACACAGCGGGTAGAATGAACCAGCACTCAGCGCTGCCTTTCGTCAGGGTCTGAACCCTGAAATATTTA
This sequence comes from Pangasius macronema, assembly GCA_037577455.1. Lineage (NCBI taxonomy): Eukaryota > Metazoa > Chordata > Actinopteri > Siluriformes > Pangasiidae > Pangasius > Pangasius macronema. The sequence continues at coordinate 16,361,073 of CM074957.1, read as the reverse complement.
CTGAGATATTGATATTGACTCTTGATTTCACCATACGCCTCAATCACCTGCTCTGCAACTGGCGATTGCCCAGGGGAAGCGAGATCTCGCCTGTAGTAAGCAATACACTGGAATCCATGCAACTGGGTCACACCAAGTTTAGTGATGTCCAGTGAGAGAAGCGTAGCAGAGAACATCTGTGTGACTACTGCAGCGGATCAGACCATTTCATGCAACAATGCTATTCCGGTGCCAACCCTCCAAACCAAGCTCAACACTACAGACAGTCCATTTCATTCTTCTTCTCACCAGTCAAGACCTATCGAGGACTCAACCAAATCACTGTCAAGCCCTGGAACAACTGTGCTCAGCCCAAGTTTTCACCAAACTAGACCTACGCAGCACATATAATCTACATCGCATCCTGGATGGCGATGAGTGGAAAACAGCACCACCTCTGGTCACTACAAGTACTGCATCACGCCGTATGGGCTCTCATGCATCCCCTCGGTGTTCCAGTGCCTTATTAATGACCGATGTGCCTTATTAACTATAAATTATTTTTAAAAGCTGTTAAGAGAAAGAGAATTGTTTGCTAGGGTGAGGTTTAATGTAAGGAGAATGTTTATTTAACTCTTTTTGAAGGAGATTTCACCGTAGCGTTCATGAACTTTGGATGTGATGATGTTTCTTTACATTTTACAACACAGAGAATGTCTTCAAGAGAAAGAGGAGGAAAAAAGAGGTAAATGTTGGTGAGAGAGCGTGCATTGCAGACTTTCCACTACAATAAATGTAATTCCAAATGGATAAATACTGTGACACAAAGAAAATAAGAAAATATGTAATATAATAAAATAAAAACCTGAGATGCATCAGACCACTCAGCTGTGGATTATTTTCCTGTCGCAGAGTGCTTTATTGAATTTACAGGGCTATAATAAACATTCAGCAGTTTATTACTGCACGGATGGAGTGTGTAAGAGTAAAATGCAATTTGGGATCCTCTGTTCTTTGTTAATTCTTTCTCTGTTGTTTTCTTCTCTCATTATGTTTCTCGCTGTTTCATTTTCCATATTCCAGAAAAAGCATGTAATCCGGGTGCAGTGTAATGTTTTGCTCCCCCAAGGGTAAAGCTCAACTAATAGCTGTTGCTGTCAGATGAACGCTAAAATCCCAGCAGGAGTGACGAGGAGGAATTTCAATGGAAGTCATGCTATTGTCCCCTGACCTTTACACACACACACACACACACACACACAGCAGATGGTCTCCCAAGTGTCCACTCAATCAGCATGTGTGCAAACACACACACACACACACACACACACACATATGATATAATATAAGAGGAAACCTGAACACACAATCCTGAACCACCTCAATATGAAACTCTGATCTCATACATACAGCAGGTGGATTAATTTATTGATCCAATTATTAATAATTAATTAATAGTTTAATAATCTACATTCAAAACCCAAACCTAATTCAACTTTTCAACTTGCAGAATTTAGATAAACACATTTGGCCTGTGCATTTTGCGTTCTGTTCAAAGATAATCTTAATGAGAGGCGTATTTATTTATTTTATTTATCTACAGTAACCACTGATCGTGTTCAGGGTCATGGGGGAACTGCAGCCTATCCCAGGAACACAGGGTGCAAAGGGGAATACACCTTCGATGGGAATCTAGTTAAAGTGCACCACACACACTCAGTCACACACTCAGTCACAATTTATTAATACCTTTAAAAAAATCATCCATCCATACCGCTTATCCTACACAGGGTCATGGGGAGCCTGGAGCCTATCTCAGGGAACTTGGGGCACGAGGCGAGGTACACCCTGGACAAGGTGCCAACCCATCACAGGAATTATTGCACACACCACGGACAATTTGGGGTAATTATAATTCCAGTTGCTAGCTGCACTGTCCATTATGATGACATTATAGCTAGCTGTTCACCAATGATTTAAAATTAAAATGTTTGATTCCTAACATGATCATTATAAGAACACACTTTTGGTCTTTGTTCATTTGCTTCTATAACACGGAGCAACAGAAAAGTGTTCACGCCATCCTCAGGAGAGCACAAGTTCCTGTCCCAAGGAGGAGTCCAAGAGAGCAAAACTGGTGTGCTCTCTGGGTGGCAGGGATGTCATTATTCTTTCACCTGTCAATCAGAGTGACACTAAACATTTGTAGGCATCTGTGAGCTCATGTATGTGGAAGAGGGCAGTTAGCGTTTTCCCGCATCCTGTGATGCAGCAGGTAGACCTAGCTAGTGGGTAGAAACTGGCAAATGACCAAATTGGGTGTGCCTAAAACCAAAATGTAAAGAGAGAAATAAACTGCGAATATAGAGAATAACATTTAAGAGAGTAATGGGAAGTGACGGAACTTTCTTGGCTAAAATGTGTAAAATCTTCAACTTTGACTGTAATGAGACACAACAATAGAGACAAACAATGGGGTCACCAACAGCAGTTCAAGAATGGAGACTAGACAATAAGCTCGCACACACACGCACACACACACACAAACACACACACACACACACACACACACACACAAAGACTCACATACATACACACACAAGCTAATTAGCATGCCAATAGTTTGACCTCATTCCCCTGTCACAGATTACCACACAGTTCAGACTCGCACTCGTTCATTCAGTTGCACTGAGCTGACTGGGTTTAGCTTAAATTCCACTGGAGTGCACCGAGATTCTCAAACACACACACACACACACACACACACACACACACACACACACACACACACACACACTTCAGCTAAACAGTTTGGTTTTGTTGTTAAAAAATAAAAACGTTGGCTATTCATTGTAGCTATTTTATGTTCGAGTGTCCAGTTGATGCTACTCTTGGTGTGTGAGTAAGTGTGTGTATTACCCACAATGCAGTGCATGTAAGCATACACCAGGTTTAACACTGAGAAAGGGCTATAAGTGATGAGTTACTTTGCAAAAGTAATGAAGTGTGACATTAGCTATGTTACCAGCAACATAAAGCTGAAGGTCATGTGTCTTTATCGCCCCTGCGTCCTGAGGCTGCGGCTCAGAGCTGACTGATGTGCGGCGCTAATCTCATACTCTTAAGTAATTAGCCAGTTTTCTAGCAATCTAGTCTCAGAAAATTACGATACGTGTCTTCTAGCAATTTTTTTGTGATGTGGTACCTCTGTACACCGTCCCAAACCACACATTTCTTATTTAGTTCTTTCAGCAACTGCATTATATTAAATGCCTTATATAATGTTTGTGAAACACACTGATACGTACTTACAAGAATACTGAGTTGTCGATTGGTTTTATATTGTTTACTCAGAATTTTGTGTAATGGAAGCTGTCTTGTGATACTGCATTGAAAGAATTGGTATCTGTCTCATCAGGCCATGGATTTGTATTAGTTCTCATGGACAATGTGACACAGTATCTTGAAGGAGTGCCACTGAGATCATGGCTGTGGCACTTCGTCATATAATCTCCTGCAAGACATCCTAAGTGATCAGGGAACATCATTTACATGACACAAGCTTTACAACTTGCTGAGAATTAAAGCAATCTGGACCAGCCCCAAACTGGTGTGGAAGTGGAAATCTATCATCTGTAAGTTTGATGATGATCGCAGGAATTGTGTTGTAAACTCTGTTATCTGCAGTACTGGAGAGCAATTATTTGCTCCAGATCCAGCAAGGGCAAGTGCAGCTCTATAGTAAGCTCTCATAACTGGCACATTTTGGTGGCCGAGGTCATCTGAGGTCACACCATGGGCTGGGAAAGACTATGAGGCCAATGGACTGGGAAAAGCACACAGCTGATTAGCACCACAATCTATTTAAGCAATGGAGATAGGCAGTGCCTGTTGTTCTGGTGATGGTGGTGGCAAAGAGTGATGAGTTGGGACTCCAATCCCAGTTGGAAACCATTTCTTAGTGTTGCAGAAATTTTTGGACGTCTTCTCTCCTGAAGCTGGAGAGTGCCCTTGCTCTTCATACCACACTCTTCTGCTGTGGCTCTACTACATTAAGGATGTTAACGTGCGGAAATGTTCACAGGCTGAGATCCGTAGGCTGAGGGCATTGCAGTCGGTATTGGACGACTTTCTCTCTAATCAAGTAGCGGAGCTGGGCAACTCCCCGGCCTGCATTGGACAGTGATGGTATGTAGCAGGTGGGGTGTGGTTTAGCACGTATTGTATCACCTATATTTATGTGATTTCTCGCTCTTTGAACAGTAAGCTGAGCGTGTATGTGCATGGCCGTAAGCGGAGCAAAGCCAAAGCTGAGAAGAACCGGTGACAAACGAGCTGAAAAGTTACTCGATTGTGTAGCGTGCCACGCAACACGAGCATGAATGAAAAGCTCACATGCACTCTTAACCTGATTCTGCTGTGTGGGAGTGGCCTGCTGCCAAGATTCTTATAACCCAAGTGTTGGCTATAGACAAATACCATTTTAGATTTAGATTTTGGACACTGAAATTACTTTGGATGAATTAAATAAAAGAGACAGCTCTACACACAAACACACACAGNACACACACAGGACTCAAACAACAGAGCCTGCTTGTTTGCCGCACCCGTTATCGCTCCCACTCTCTTTCTCACTCTCTCTCTTTCTTACCCTAGGTGTCAGGATGGAGTGGCCCCTCCCTCCGTCTCTCATCCCTCCATCGTCCGTGGACATCCAGTGCTCGTCCTCCTCTTGCTCCAACAGGTGAGACCAAAAGATCAAAATCCGCAACACACACACACACACACATGCACACTCTGCAGCCCACCTCCTCTATGCACCGGCTCAGAGCGTCTCACAGCTTACACGCCCACAGATAGAAGAAAACACATGCATACACACTGCTCCTAAGCTCGAACGCGTTACCAGGCACGTTCAAACACGCGCACACACACACAGGGCGCCAACGATCTGCCAACAGTTGTTGAGTTCTGGCCACTCCTTCCTCTCTCTCTCTCTCTCTCTCTCTCTCTCTCTCTCTCTCTCTTTCTATCTCGCACACTCTGCTGTTGCTAGGCAACTATTCAGCTGGGCCATCCCCTGACATCAACTGGAGCGTGTGAGCGTTCCACTGCACACACTTACACACACGATTCATCGGTAAAGCTTAGACAGAGATGAGCTGTGATCACACTCAGCCTCACACCTCTCTGTATAGGTAACTATAAGGTATAAATAGCCGTGTTTATCAGTTATATCTGAATATCATGCCATATGTTTCATTCACATACACAGGCATCTAACATGCCATTTTAAAGGAAACCTCCACTGTGAAACACCTGAAAGTTATTTATATTGAAATGTTGATGAGGTATATAGTTATCGTGGTGCTGATTTGTTAGTGCTGTATTTTCGGTATTCCTGTTTAGGAATGTTTAGGGGGTCGTGTGTCGCTCTGATGACACAAAGGGACATTGCTTGCAGAGTTACAATGGTGTTCAATAGGAATAAAAGTTTCAAAGGTTTGAAACCTAAGGAATAGCAGTCAGAGTTTGCTCTCAGCTCCTAAAAACAAAATGCAAGAGCTTCTCTTCTCACTCACCATTTCCAGCGATGTTTAATGTCCTATTAAATTATTAAGAAATCCAATCTCAAACTAGTGGAGTCAATAAATGCTGAACTCAAGGTTCCAGGATACATTACAGCTAAACAATGCAGTCATGCTGACTTATGGCGAAGGCTCGGTGTGGCTAGTTCGATATCCATGAGATGACAAGCACGATGGCATTGACGGCGGTGTTAGCATGAAATCTGAAGCTTTGGAAGCAGATCTGTTTCATGTAAAGGTGTGAGAGCACTTTGGACAGACTAAAAGACTAAAGTGCTGCTACATCACTCGCTTTAGCTGGGGATGAAGCGAGGGCTGAATCCCACTGGCGCCACTATGAATTCGAATGGCATTGTGGGTAAGAAATCAATAGTTTAAACAGACCAACCATGTTGATGAAAGACGTTTAACTCAACTCATTATATTTCATTATAAAATAAATCTCGTATTAAAATATCTCTATAATAATTAAGTACTGTGGTATCTTACCGTCTAACACTGTCACACTCCCTGAGAAGGCTACACCCTCCCTGATGAGAACGCTAAACAATTCCTCCACATTAGGAGCCAAGAGTAACCCTGTGTTCACTTTATTTCCACCCAAATCATTACCCACTCATCGCTAGTAGGTGTTGCTGACATTACTGCTGGTTTCCATGGTTAAACTGGTAGAACCTAGTGCAATCTAATCTACATGTGTGATCTTTCTCTCTGCAGTATGTTTATTTACCAGCACTCAATAAACCAGTCTTAATCCCTTTACAGGCAAAACCACAACTAATTATACACCAATCAAAGCTGCTGATATGATTTTGTTAAAAATGAAAAAAAAAAGTATTATTGATGAGTCAGGAAAGGGAAAAGTACTCTAAAACAAGATGTTCCTGAGCTGGAGTGAGTCACTCTGGCAAGCCTGAAATAGTCATCCAGTCAGAGCTTTTGGGTCAGATTTGGACTTTTCCGACTGTACATCCAAAACCCCATTTCAGGTACATCACACACCTCAGATACATACGTCATCATGCTCCAACCATAAAAACTCCTGACCTCAAGGTCAGCGCAATACCTAACAGACAAGCAGGAGAACATAAATCAGATCGAATAAGAAGATAAACAGATCAACAGAGAAGACAGACTGGGTAATAAAAATACACACACCAGGAGCGACCAGAAGTGAGATTTCTGTTCTAAACACTGTCTCATAGCTATCGATCTGGAGTTTATAGGAGACTCAAACTCAACATTTCCATAAATACAAACACTGCAAAGAATTCAGGTGGTGCATCTGACACTCTGGAGGGTCTTATATCCAGCACAGCACATGGCACTTTAAGGTTGTTATCAGGTGAAACAGCAGTGAGAGAAAGAGGAGCCATTTTTCATTCTCCTTCCCACACTGCATCAGTTCTGCCCCAGTTTCCAATTTCCCATAATTCCCAGGAGCTCAGTGCAAACACACTCACCCATACTGTACATACGGGGTGGTTAGAACATGGATGCATATGGTAGGGAAAGAGAAGGTGAAGCACAGAGAGGAAGAGAGAAAAAAGACAGAAAGAAGGAATGAGAGGAACATAGACAGACAGGCGGACAGATATTCCAGTACAGTTCCAAAGACTTGTAGAATATATGCCAATGTGAACTGAAGTTATCTGGAGGCAGATAGAGAGACAGACAGACAGATAGACAGACATACAGACAGACAGACAGATAGATAGATAGATAGATAGACAGACAGATAGATAGATAGATAGATAGATAGATAGATAGATAGATAGAGCTAAAGCCGGGAGTGATGGAGGGAACATACACAGGGGTGTGTGTTATTTCAGTGCAGGTGTGGTTCATTGATAACACTTCCTGTTCACACATTGAAAATAACACACACACACACACACACACACACACACACAACGTATGACCTTCACACACATGAACACACATGCAGTGCATCATTACCTCTACTGTCAGTGTCTCACTGTTGCCATTTCGACTAACTATAAGTATGTTAGGGTGTGGATGGAGATGGTTAGAGAGTGACTGATCCTCAGGGCTTTAATCTCTCCATAAAAAGCCACACACACACACACACACACACACACACACACACACACACACACACACACACAGAACCCTGCAGTAGGCTCCCTTTGTATTCTCAATGTCGGTGAAGGTCATGATCCATTCATCTGTATCTTCTCGGCTCCATCTGAGTCTCTACAGCTGATTTATACACACTAAAGACAAAGCATGTTTATATTTAAACAGATGTGAATTAAAAAACTGAATGATCACTTGAACATCACTGCAGTTCTCAGGGCTCGGAATTTGTTTAACATTTTATGGACAGCACAAACATTCAGCGCATTTACTATACACCACTATAGTCTTATAAATTACAGACTATGAGTTGGCGAATATTGATGCAGGGAAAGTTATGTGTATTCAGAGCTGCATTACACAGCTGCTTAAATCGATTCTCTCTGCTCCACATTTAGATGCAAATTGCCTGCATGAGTTCACGCCTGCAAGGTTACCAGAGTTTTTTCTTGAGTAGAAGCGTCTTAGACAGTGATTTTCAGTAGTGTCTCTAGACTCCTTGCCTTTAAACAGTTACATATGCACGTGATGTAGACTAATTTATCATGCTTTTAATTCACTATTTGAATTAATAAAAAAAGGACAATTTTTTTTTGGTAAACATGCCCATGGTTTGAAGGACAAGCTGACCAAGCACTCATGTGCTAAATGTACAGCTCATTTTAAGTGTCCTTAACTTTAACTTTATCCATAAACAATTTGCTCCTCAAGATAAGCAGCGTCTCAGATTAAGACGCTGTCTCCTCTGATCTCCTCCTAGAAACTCAATAGCCTTATACATTACATTAATTTACAGCATGCTTTCCATAAGAACTCCCCTGTAGACTGCAGACCAAAGAGCCATGATGTGCTTAATATATCTAAACTAGTAGCTAACTTTGTAAATTGTGTGAGCATTATTATTTTTATTTTTAGGCTCCCTAGTGAGCAAAATGTGCATTAAGTAGGGAATATAAAATGTGTGCATGTAGACAAGGAGTCTGAGGCCATTTGAGATTCATAAACATGGCTAGCCTACAGTACTAGCATTGCCATGATGCCATGATGCGGGGTCTCTAACGCCGGCTACGTCCATAACCCTGACATGACAGTGTGTGGCTCTGCTATGTGTGTTTCAGGCAGTGCAGCAGTGATAGTGTTTTTAAACAGCGTACACATACTCACCATTTTATAAGACATATCATACTGTCGGTGTACAATATGAGACTAGAACTCATCTTTTTCCATCCTCCACCCATTTGTCAGTGTCAGTTATTGGCCACAGGAAGCTCTTAGCTGGGCATTTTTGTTTGACAGTGTAGTATTGAGGCTTTTAATAAAATCACAGCTTCCCTGCTACACTTGCACATGTAACAGCACCATAAGCACCACCATGACAGTGTCAGTGCTCTACTGAAATATTAATTACTGTTTAAAAACTATCAGCTGTGGTCCTGTTGGGATAGATTTTAGATAGACATGTCTGTGAAGACAGTAAGCGTTCATTAATGCTCATGAGTGTTCATATGTTCGAGTTTACAGATTGCTGGGAAATATGAATTCCGCTCATTGTAAATGTATAATCATTAAAATAAAACACTCCCAACACACAGTCATTAGGGCAGTGATTAAGGCTCTGGGTTTCTGATCAGAAGGTTGGGGGTTCAAGCCCCAGCACTGCTAAGCTGCCCTGAACCCTCTCTGCTCCAGGGGGGCTGTATCAGGGCTCACTCTGTGCTCTGACCCCAGCTTCCTAACAAGCTGGGATATGTGAAGACAAGAATTTCACTGTGCTGTAATGTACATGTGACAAATAAAGCCTGCTGCTGCTTCTTCATTATAACCACACAATCTTTCTCTCTCTTTCTTTCTCTCCCTAGAGAATCCTTCAATTCTTTGCTTTGAAAACATTAACACGTTTGCTCTTTGGAAAATACAGTATTAATGTATTAATTAATAAATGATTATTTTCAACCTAAAATGTTTTTGTCCTCTTGCAAGTGCACCCTGTCACCAATAGATGGCAGAGTTCCAAAAAAAACACACAATCTACTATCATCCAACTTTTTTACTTGAACACTGACACCTAGTGTTGACACACACACACACACACACACACACACTTTCTGCTATTTCTCTGTTTTGCCTTTTCAGTTGTGTCACTGTCCAAATCCTTAAGGACCTGACTGTGAAGTCACTTTAATGTGACCAACCAATGCAATGTTTGCAGTTAACTGGCTTGTTTATCTCATTTAAAGAAAAAAAAACATGCTCAGAAACATCTTCCTACCTGATAGTAGAAGTTGTTGTCTGTTTGAAATGTGTGTGTGTCCATGGCGGTGGAATCCAGAACATTCTTCAGGATCTCATCACAACCTGAATCATGGAAGACGGTTAAAATCTGTTCAGTGTGGGTCCTAATGAGCCGATATTATACAATATTAATCATTTCATTAATCAATAAATGTCAAATGTCATCACATCCCAACCACAGGCACAAAAGAAGTCCGACTACACGGTGGCAGACAAGAGCCAGCAGCCAATCCGGAGAGAGAAACAGTGAGAGAGAGAGAATTACAGTCATCTCACTGATCCTCGTTGTGGAATTGTTCTGGGATTTACACTTGTTTTAGCTAAAGAGGCGACAATAGCTGCCTAGTAGAAAGACTCCTGATAGTAGCTAAAAGACAAGCTCTCGGTGAAAGTTAGAGGTTTTGCTCCTTTACTTAGTACTCGATATGCACAGGAATTTTTATTCTCTTGGTGCTTTTGTAATAATAACAGCAACAATGAGTGCAGATTATTTACATCTTCAGTGTTGTGAATACTTTGGTCACATAGTACGCCAGTGCACCATTTATGTCTTTAATGTACTTGTGTATGTATGAAGACTGGGACGCAGCCTTGAGTTTTCATGTCATGTGATTATTCCGTGTAACGGAGAAGGATGCAGCGCGGTCTAAAACACTTTTCTGTGGTATAGCGTTTTTCTACTAGAGGGTGAAATTCCATAATTAGCTTTAACAGTGCATTCATGTCATCTCAGAATATAGTAACTTGGTCATTCCTCTCAGAGCTGCTCATCTTGTCAGACTGTAGTTCATTCATTTATGTTCAAGGACGGTTTTATTCTGGTCAGGGTTGCGCTGGATCTGGAGCCTATCCTGGGAACACTGAGCATACAACAGGGACACACCCTGACTGAGACGCCATTGCAGTCCATCACAACTCTACATGCTCATACGATGTTTATAACGTGATGTCACATGCTGTCATGCTGCAGCTTCCAGAAAATTCCCAGTTTCCATGTAATGAATGTAAATCGGCTAATAACGCTGTAGTAAATGGTTACAGAAGCTCAGAATGACCAACGTTTTGAACATACTAGACTAGGCATGTGTTGATAATTATGAGATTATGTGATATATCAGCGTATTCAATCAGCCTGCTTGATCTCGTATCAGGGACACTTCAGATTATCGGATGCTGAGATAAACGTCTGACCCATCAAACGAAGCAGCAAAAGCACAGCTTCCATACTTGTGTAGCTTCCATACTTCCATAGTGCAGGAGCACCGCACGTCCTCCTCAGTGAAGGTAATCCCATAAATCTGCTCACTATGTGACAAATATTGTAATATGGAAAGTTGCCTAAAAAAAAAAAACACTCAGACCCATTAATAGAGATACAGCAGCATGCCAAAGTGCACCAGCATGAATTAGTAAGAGCCTGGAGGCTTTTAGTTTTATGTAAACCCATACACAGTGTGTGTGTGTGTGTGTGTGTGTGTGTGTGTGTGTGTGTGTGTGTCCTGGGGCCCTATTAGCACCTCATAGGCACCAGGAAACGAGCTCCAAAAACACACAACCAAACACACAGTGCCTCTCCTCAGAATTATGTGATAATGCAGAATTACTTCTACTATAACTATATATATATATATATATATATATATATATATATATATATATATATATATATATATATATATATATAAAATTTATATATAAAATATATAAAATGGCATGCATATGTTTCAAGAATCAGTGGATTAGACTTTAAAGACGAATTTTAAAATATAATAGTAATGTTGAAGATTACTATTTAGCCTTACAGTTTATGATATTGTGCATAATTCACACAATTTTTTCTTTGCACACACAAAAATTAGTGTGTGACTAAGTACACATTGCATTTGAATATGACAATTTCATCATTAATGGCACGGTGTGGTGTGGTGTGGTGCCTTGTCGCTGGGCAAGGTGTTGAACTTCACTTAATGGTGTACTGATGCCAGAGGCTATGAACTGGTGATTGGCTTTTAAATCCAAGGAGCTGCTTTCAAAAATGACACGTCTTGAAAAAAAGCTCAACATGAGTGTGCTTTTTATGGTCAGAGAAATAGAGACAGGCAGGAGGCAGAAACAGCAAACAAGCCCATTTCCCATGAAAATGGACAAAAGGATAGTGATTTGAGAGAGTAGGGCAATGTTTATTAGGTCTCTTAGGGTAAATCCTTGCACACTGAGCCCTCGTAGCCTTCCAGACTAACCAGGCACGGCTGCACAAAGCCTCTGGTCTTAATTAGTGTAGGGAGAGTGAATGAAGGCCCGGAGTCGTCCTCTTGCACCTGTTCCAGCTTGCTGTCTCTCATGGCCAGACATGGTGACACCACTACCCTTTAACCAGGTCTCAGGTGGGAACAGCAGCTACACTCACCTTCTCACAGGTATCACAGCTTAGCTATTTAAGACACATTTATGCAGTATACAAATCAGGTTAATGTTGGTGGGACGTATATTTAAGTCTATATATCTTGCATACATCAAATACGCAAATATAATGTATCTTGTATTTCTTTTAAATTACTAACAAGTAGTAAAGAATTCCAAAAATGCATCTTGCACCAGTGTCCATATGTCCAAATATTAATCCATTAACATAATCCAAGTGCAATTCGAAGATATTTATCGCAAGAAAGATTCTTGGTACTGTGTGCTATTACAAAAACAACAAAAAAAAAAAAACAAAAAAAACATCTTCATCTTCTTTACTTTAAACAGCTGTTGGCTGCTACTCTTTGCCTGATTAATTGCCTGAAAATTAATCAAGTGGCTGTGATAAATGTCATCTGAAAAACAGGCCACAGCTCCCAGCTTCAATTTCTTAATTATGCAAACATGAACTACTGTGGAGCTCAATGTTCTGATGAATATCAAGACAACCGTACATTTAATTCCTAAAACATCTGCCTGGAGGGATCAGTGACTCGGATTTCAATGAATAAACAGGAAAAACAGTGGCAATGAAGATAATTTCATCATCATATTCAATATCTCACTGAAAAGTTAGGCTGGAGTCCAAGCAAGGCAGCTCTAGTTTCATAGGTCCACATCGGTTGGCAGCGTTTATTTATTATTACCAAATGTTTGTTTTTTAATTGTTAATGGGATTATATATGAAAACACAAGCAAGGTTGTAAGGATATATTTATTAAATATATGTTGTGAAGCACACCCCCTATGGGCTGCTCAATCCTTGCGGTCTGGAGGACAACTCGAATGTCCTGTCATCACTTTAATGTACTCTAATATACAGTAGATATACAACATCGCTAAAATTTGTTGTATTAGTTTTCCCAGCTGACTATTTTATGGGAGTACTGAATGCTTAAAGCTCTCTGTTTAGTAATCATTAGTTGGTGATATTTATGCAGCAAGAGAAATTCCTTATTCATTCCTTGTTCCATTTTCATCAGACTATCTCTACAGTCTGCAGGGAATTAACATAGACTTTGAATTTACAAATCGGTTGTACGTGAGCTAGAATGTTTTATCCCATTGAAAAGTAGCAAATAGCCCAACTGTGTTCACTACATACACTGTACCCAGGTGTTCAGACATCTTCCTTCCTTCCTTATACATTGATAAAAAAAAGAATGTAGCAGAAATGTTTACTTTATTTTGGAATTTGTAAAGTCTTTTGTTTTCATTTATACAGATAACTCAGTTTTTTTTAAAACTTTGTCCTCATACTTAATATAATATGCCAAACAAGAAATATATTATTGCCATTTTTTTAAACATCGCCTTCAATACAAAGGAGATGTTGGTTGATCTACACATTCAGGTAATGAATGCAAATATATGTAATACATAAAGCAGTAAAAAAATATGGTTATAATAAAAATGCAAAAGTCTATAACAGTTGAAATTTGCCAAGAAAAGGACTTGTGAGCATACTGCACCCACAGTGATGAGGCCAAGAAAAACCCCAAAAATTACTGTCATGTAGCGTAATAGACAATTTAAAGAAACCTTTCCAAATTAAACCGAATATAAAGCAAAATACACACAGGTTAAATCACAGTACAGGCCAATACTCTAACAACAGAGAGTCAAAGTTAGCTGTCAAGGTCTGGAAACCTCATGAGGAGTAAATAAAGAAGTGGATATAAAATTAACTTCAGTGAAAGTATGAAGTGGTATACCATGAATAAATAATAAATGGATTGTCTACACAAAATTATTCATTGCTATACATATATACATACTGTACATGTTGACAAACAACACCACTTTCAGGCACTTTGGCAGTTTCAAATGTATGCTAATAAACCCATGCAGGGGTTCAATGGTTATATGTCCAGAAAGGTTCTTCAGTCCCCCTGAGTGAACATGTATGAACCTTCCTATTAGCAAGAGACACCAAGTAGAACCCTTCTGGGACTCTGAAGAACTCTTATCAAAGAACCCTTTGTTCTAAGAGAATGGCAGGTCACCACTTCTTCTTTCTTTCTTTCTTTCTTTCTTTCTTTCTTTCTTTCTTTCTTTCTTTCTTTCTTTCTTTCTTTTTTTTTGCAGAGGATTGCCCTGTAATATAATGAATAATCCTATGATCCATTTAAGGCATTTCCTGATTGAAAATGAAAACATATGTTAATAGAGGGTAACTAAGCAACAAGCTCAGTAAAAAGTTGTCTGTTGCTGTGATGGTGGGCTGGCTGAGTTCCCTCAGACGGTCAAGCGCAATCAGTCTCAGCAGCATCTACACAAACTAGTGATGTTGCAGTGCAAAACATTACTGAAGAGGCTATATACTGTACATTCAAGTTTGTTCTTCCTTATCATCATGTAATCATCAATAATTTATTAATATACTAATGTGTCTTATTGTATCATATAATATTAATAAAATTGCATTATAAAAAGTAACATATGTAGATGACAAAAATGTAAGGATGAAATTGGTAAGGACATTCAGCTGGTCTTCTTCTAACAGGTATGTATATTTGAGAGAACTTTCTTTGCAATAAATACAAAGATGCAGTTTTTTTAGTAATACACTCTTATGTCCAGCAGGAGGGTTTCGAGCACTTTTAGACCTTATGGAGACCACTGATCCTTAAAATCCTCATAGCAGCCAATCAAGATATTTCTGTAATCCCTACCATTGATAGGCCTTTATAAAAATGTCTTCTCATTAAAATAGAAATATACATTTATTAGTCTGCAATTATTAAAAATACATCCTACCCTTAAACATGCACAGTTATATTAGTAAAACGGCTCAGTGCCAATTCTTTCTTCCTTATAGAGTGAAAATTGACACACCATTTGGTACTCATTGTTTCTCAGACAAATTTCTTAACAGTTGCTAGAAAATTGACTTTATATTATAGACACGTCTGAATTAACACCACTCATTTATACAAGTAAAGTTGTGTTTCCTTTCTTGTCTAATATTTCTTTCTTGTCTCAGATTTTTATTAGAAAGAGAGCACAAACTTTATTCTGGGAAAAATAATTACATCATAAGCCAGGCAAATATTAATCACCCTGCAAAAAATCCTTAAAACTAGACATATAGAATATTACTACAAATATTGGTCTAAACTTTCAAGGGTCTACACTATATAAAATGATAAGCAGCTGGCATTTATTTTCATTATAATTTATGGCTACCGACTAGTCAGTAGCTTTGAAGCAGATAAAAGTGCTGGGGCTAATGACAGGGCTGCTGCTGTCCCTTGTAGTCCTTAAAAACAGGCTGGAGGCTAAGATCAAACAGGGCACTGCACGGACCAAGGATGAAAGTGTCCCAGTGCAACGCCACTGCACCCAGATTCAAGATTAATTACAAGATTATCAGACCAGTTCACCTTAATAGCCCAGGTGCCAGGCCACTTTATGAATGTTACATTAAATAGAATGATATCAAAGCAATAAGTAATGTGAAGTAGTTGCACAAAGGTTTTCATGATCTTTTAAAGGGTCAAATGCAAGTAGTTGTACAAGCAACTTCAGATTTCTAAAGACTGACATTTTGCCTTTTGTCTCATTTCCCTCCATAATCCTTCTTCTGGGAGTGATTCTGTCAAGTAAAGTGAACAATAAAGAAAAGTTCCAAACCAATTACTGATTATTTTTCAAAGTTTACTAGCTACTTCCTGTGAACAGTTATGGCAAAGCACTACATGAGTTTATCTGAATATTATGTTTTTTCCTCTGAAATCTGAAAAATGCTAAATAAAACTTTACTACTTTAATATACACTCACTTTAATAGAAACACCTGTACACCTGCTCATTCATGCAATCTAAATAAAACAAATCTCACTAATTTATAGAGGAAAATTTTTGTTTCAAAGCTGTAAAATGTATTCTGTCAGGGCAATACTATTAATTATTAAGGCAAAATTTATTAATGTGTTTATTTTGGAAGGCACTAAAAGATTATGATGTTATGTCAATGCAAAAATTGACAACAAGTAATACTGAAAACTGAAACTCTGGCCACAAGTACTCTAAGGAGGGCAATATATAGGAGGGCAATGTATCTGTGTGTGTCTATATATATATACAGACACACACAGATATGGACAGTTATCATGGCATCTGTTTGTATATAGTTCAATGGAGTTTTGATTTATTTCCTTAATGTGGGAATCCAAACTCGATAAAAAAAAGTTGATCAAAAGAAAGGCTATGGTAACTCATATAATCACTCTTTACAACCATGGTGTGCAGAAAAGTATCTCAGAATGCACAACACGTTGAACCTTGAGACAGATGGGGTTACAACAACAGAAGACCATATGGGGTTCCAATCCTGCCAGCCAGGATCAAGAATCTGAGGCTACATTGGGCATAGACTCACCGAAACTGGACAGCTGAAGATGAAATGGTTTTTCTGATGTTTGATGTGAATATTAACTGAAAATTTTCCCTGTATCTGCATGATTTTAAGCATTGCATACACAATTGGTTGATTTAATAATTGCATGAATGAGCAGATGTTCCTGCTAAAGTGGCCAGTGAGTGTTGATCCCTATAGTTGGTATTTCAAAACAACCAATTGGCCCCTCCAGTGGGATCTGTGTTTTGCCAGTCAAGATCAAATGCATTCATAGCATAGCATAAAATACCTCATTAGATTGGATCAGCAATGTCAAATCTGTTCCAATTTCCATCTGGATATCAATGCTTAATAGCCTGGCTAATTTCAAAAGATCAATCACAAACTCCTGGCATTTGGATATCTTTCAAATGGAAAATTATTGTGACCAAAAAGTGGCCAAATACACTAGCCAGTGTGATAATTTTACTGTAATGTGTAGCTGAGGAAAATTACATATGGCAGGTATGATTAAAAAAAAAATACATCTGACATTTTTGAAACACAAGCTCAACATACAGCAAAAACGGTCAAGGTTAAAAAGTACACAGTTTTCAGATGGAGGAAAGAGTCTTCAAAAACAAGCTGCTGGTTATGGGCTAATGTTTGACACAGACAGATGAGAAGCTGTGTTGTTTCATGTTTTTCTTACAGTCAAAGAGGGAAAAAAAATCAAAAACATTAGGTCATGACCTCATGTGAAACAATTTGATGAAGTGAAGACATGTCCATAACAGCAGGGTGGGGGAGAGATAGAGAGAGAGAAGGGAGAAAATGAAAATGATGAGGGAAAATCAGACAGCTGAAAGCCTCTTCCCTGGGCAGATTTGCTTTATGTCCATCTGTTATTCTCTCAATATGTACCTCAAAGTAGCTGTTTACCTTGCTATTAGCCATTGCTATTAAGGCAATTTGCAACATAGCCTAACTGTAGTTTCAGTAGGAAAAGTGAGGGTCACAATAAAGCACACTTAGCAGTTTAAAACGTAAACCAAAGACTAACCATAAACAAAGACTCCATCTATCTATCTATCTATCTATCTATCTATCTATCTATCTATCTATCTATCTATCTATCTATCTATCTATCTAT
>CM074957.1:16327444-16343057 GCA_037577455.1 Pangasius macronema | reverse complement strand
CAGTGCCACAAAATTATTTTTGTGATAATTCCGACTAACATTGACTATAACTCTATATATATATATATATATATATATATATATATATATATATATATATGTAGCTATATATAAAATATACAGGTATACACCAAACCAGTGCTACAGTTTTATTGCTAAAATAAATCAAACTTGACGCCAATGGCACCGAATATAGTCCTTCTTGTTACTAATTTATATGCCAGAACCACCTTTAAAATATATTTCAAATGTGAAATAAGCTATTGAAGAAAAACTATTTCAGACATCTGTCCTTGCTGTGACCTTGACGTTCAACCACTCGTCCTTGAGCTACCGCGCTAACGAGAATCTCGACGTTTCGGAAAAAGACCCACGGATGGATCAGTGACAGACGCTGTAGAATGAACTTGTAGCTAGGAAAAACCTGGGCTTTGAATTCCTGAACACAAACACGTAAGTAACGTCTTTGTACGATTAACAAGAAGGAAGCTATTGAAGAAAAACTATTTCAGACATTTAACCTTGCTGTGACCTTGACCCTGTTTGGATCAATTCCAAAATGTAATCAGTTCATCTGCTACAAATCCTACAAACATTCAACCACTCGTTCTTGAGATATCACACTAAAGAGAATCTCTGATAGACGGACAAGCTGAAAACGTAAAAAAAAGAAAAAAGTGAAAGAGATGCCAGGGGTAACGGGACACACCACTGCTGGTAGCGAGTAAAACACATTACGCTAGAAACTTTCCTTACTGCAGCTCTAAGCTTTCAGGGTCGTAATAAAGACACACTGACGCTCTGTACCATGATGGATGTAAGAGAGAGGGGAAAGTCTCACAGCGTTACCTTTAATGGCGAACACCCCGTGACAGAAATCTTTAAAGCCGATCTTGCCGTTAGCGTTCGGGTCCAGACACTCCGCAAACTTCTTTATCTGGAAAAGAACGACGAGGACGAATAATCAAGTAAGCAGAGGAATAAATAGAAAAGCACCAAGTAAATAATACATACGTTACATAAGCAATAAAACACAACACGGCATGCTGCTGCAGGAAATTAATCAGCGGTGATGATGAAACTGATTCAGTTGCTTACAGCAGCGTGTCCCAGAGAGCTTTATTCCACTTACACCAAAACACAGTTCTAATGAATTACACATTTTGATGTTTTAAATAACAACACATCATATTTTTTATCATATTATAGTTACATTTAAAACATCTGTGACTGTCACTCACACTCTCGTAGCTTCAGCTCATGACAATCTGCTAAAACTAAAAATGAATCAATGCACGACTCATGAAGATAAAAGTACATTGCCTATGAACGCCATTGATGTGTGTGTTGCCTGCAGTTTTTGGACATTTATAAATCGAAGCTAATGTTTGTGGTCCAGCTGCATGATAATTAGACTTCAGTTGTTGTTGTTATTTAGTCCTGCTGCCACTCTGCAGGTTTTGATTTTCTATTTCATACTAAATTTCATACTAAATTGCCCGTAGTGTGTAAACGGTGCTCTGAATGAACAAGAGCAGCGAGACCACATGTTTCTAATCTGAAAATATTCACTTGCTAACAACAAGGTGGCAAAAATGGGTTTCATTTATCAATCTTTTAATAACGTTACGTGTAAATGTTTGTGTAACTCAAATCACCCCTAAACTACCAGGTATATGCACGTCACAGCTTATTTGCATTACAAAACTCCATATAAGGCAAAGGTCACAGCGCTGAAATGACAAGTAAATGGCAAAAAAGGCTTTCTAAGAGAAGAAGTTGTCATGTCTGTGATTTATAAAATATATTTTATTTAACAGAGTAACAGCACCTGAAAAGGCCTAAATTCTGAGCCGAATTACAGAAAAAAATTAAAGTGAGGTGAAAAGAAAAGGGTTTGATGTGAAAACAGAGAAACAAAAATCTGCTGTATCCAGATGATCCTGGACACCAAGAACTTCATACAGGAAAACTGCTAATTTTTTAAAATTCAAAGCATCTCTTCAGCTGTCTACCAGACACCTCTCACACACTGATGCACCCTCTGGAAAAGCATTATGTGTCATAAAAGAATATATATCTCTCTTAGGAAGACATATTTAACACTACTGAGTACACGGCATATCGCAGCTTGAGACAAACCAGATCGGTCACTCATCACTTAGTGCTGGCTCTAATAAAGTGCTGCACAGCATTAAAAGAAGATTAAAATAAATACCAATTTATAAGGCAGCTTTCATTCTGAATGCTAAATCCTCCATCAGCTGAGGCATTTATTTCTGGCTTACGGCTCTGTGCAGACAGGCTGAGCCGTCCTCTGCATATACGCCGGCTCTTCTTTTGAATGATTAGTTTGATTTGTCTTAATTTATGAGCTTGTGTTGGCTCACTTTCTTTATTTTTCATATTCGTTCATTAATGCCAACAATACAAAATGGCTGGCTTTCATAAAACCTTCTCATTGTTATGCTTAGGCTCTGACCTCTTGAACTAACATGAGGATGTGTTTTTGATCGAGTCTCTGAAGCACTTCTACAGGTCGCTCTGGATAAAGGATTCTGCTAAATGCTGCAAGCGTAAATAAATAAGCAATATATGTCTTTCCTTGGACCACTTCTGTAGTAACCACTGCATACCAGGAACTCTCCACAAGACCTGCCGTTTTGGAGACGCTCTGACCCAGTCGTCTAGCCATCATAAATCGACCTCTGCTCAGATCCTTATGCTTGCCCATTTTTCCTGCTTCCAACACATCACCTTCGAGAACAGACGATTCCCACCACTTGACAGGTGCCATTGTAACAAGATAATGTTATTCACTTAACTTGTCAGTGGTTTTAATGTTATGACTATATACATATATAAAAGTGCAGTAATCCACTATAAGACCTGAAATTGATCAGTCGAGGTTTACATTAGTTAGTCTTTTTATCCATAATTTACACACACTCAAGAGCACGAGTAGGAACACGAATGTTTTTTCTGAAATTTCGGGATTTGTACGAATACCAAACGTCTTGTGTAAATGTTCCTACGAACAATTTGTGAATAAATCTGTACCTATCTAGCTTGATAAGTGAGGCCCATTGTCACGCTCCCTAACTGATGAATTTGTAAACTTATCATCATGTTTTACAATTTTACGACATGATCGCAACATTAGGTAGCAGCTAGCTAACTAGCAAAGTGCTTCCTAGTGTGTGCGCAGTTCTCTTACATCTTATTTTTATCTTTGCTTGATGTAGCGAATGTATGTCAGTGTCTTATGGACCTTCCCAGGACAAATCAAATCTTCACTGAACGTTCCTGCCATGTGTGCAGGTTTTACGCACTTACCGATAAATGCACAGTAAATTAAATTAAACTTTGAAAACTTTTGTAAAATTTTTTTTGGTAAAAAAAAAAAAAATGTCGGATGATGGATCACATTTGTGTCACATCCTCAGGTTTGGTGTGCAGTAATGTTGATGCACAGCGAGGGGGACTCTGAGAGCCCGCAGGCTCTGCCATTCATCATGTCACTAAATGTGTAAAGGAAACACATTAAACGCTTTACTGGCCAAACAAACAGCATCTTAATCACAGTACGACTGTACAAGACCTTCAGTGCTCCAAGATGGTGCTGTTACTCTGTTACACACATACCGTGAGCACAATGGATAACAGGAGCCTGAGGAACATGCCTGGAATATCTGGATTGTTTTATCATTTATTTCCCAACTGCTCTTTCTTTCTTTCTGTGCCATTATGCATTGATCTGGAACAATGCAATTTCAGCTGCATCATCAGTAAACACCTGTCTATCTGTCTAAACGCATTAAATAATAAAATGAAATAAAACCCTACTAAAAGAGCTAACTTAGAAGCTAGCTCTAGGACTTTAATTGAGCTAACCTACATAACCAGCCATGTTCATAAACCTTTCACTGCACACAAAGACAAAAACAAACGATGCTTCCGTGTCACGGGCTTCACTGCAGATTACCTCATTCACAGAGGATATAAAGCTGCACTGTTTTAATCCAGAAAGCGAGTAATTAATTCTATTGTATGACAATCACACCCTAACTGGAGGGGAAAAATCTTGTGTTGAGCGACAAAAATACTCAACTCTGTTCAACCATTGCACCACACAACAGTTTGTGTTATAATAATCATGATACATCAATCTTAAATGCCCTGGCTCTTTTACATGTTTGTATAGTGCATGTTTATATATTAATTTATTCATGCAATCATACAATGCATTAACACACTGATAATAATCCATCCATCCATCCATCTTGTGTACTGCTTGTCCTACACAGGGTCACAGGGGAGCCTGGAGCCTGTCCCAAGGGACTCGGGGGACAGTGTGGGCGGGGTGCCAGTCCATCACAGGGCACAATCACATACACACTCACACACTACGAACAATCTGGAAATCAGTTAATGTCTTTGGACTGGGGGAGGAAACCGGAGTATGCGGAGGAAACCCCTGAAGCACTGGGAGAACATGCAAGCTCCGCACACACATTCGAATTCGCACACAGGGATTCGAACCCTCAACCCCGCAACGGTGCTAATCACTAAGCCCCCCACTGATGATAATAATAATAATAATAATAATAATAATAAAAACAATGATTAGTGAGGAAACCTCTGGCCGATATTTTGCTACACATTCATATAACCACCTACAATGAATCACCCATTAGTCATCATGGATTTAATCACTGATCATGCAGATGGTAAGCATAACAGAAACCTGTCTGCCAGAACAAGTGCAG
The DNA here is from genome assembly GCA_037577455.1 of Pangasius macronema. Lineage (NCBI taxonomy): Eukaryota > Metazoa > Chordata > Actinopteri > Siluriformes > Pangasiidae > Pangasius > Pangasius macronema. The sequence continues at coordinate 16,338,288 of CM074957.1, read as the reverse complement.
AAACAACAGGACAACATCAATCAGTCATTCAGGACAAATACATTCAGGGGCGAGAAAATGTGGGTCACATTTAGATGCACATGCATCTAATCTTTTTCTCCGGCTGAATAAAATGCATGGCAGAAATCAGTAATGTCAACCTGTTTGACTGAGACCACACACACACACACACACACACACACACACACACACACACACACACACACACACACACACACAATACTGAAACCTGAGATAAACACACACAGCCAGACAGCAGATTACACACATCTGTAATGATAATAACAATTATTAGTGTGACTTAACACACAACTAACACAGATCACAAACAGCAACAGAACAAATACCAGCTGAGATATGAGATATTATAATAATAATGATTGATATATATATATATATATATATATATATATATATAGTCAGAAAAAGGCAGTTTTACCTCCTCATCCGTTTGGCCGAACTGCCTTCCGAGATGCACAAAGTGTTCAACTCGAATAAATCCATCTTCATCTTCATCACACATGTCAAACACTTCCTTCAGCTTACTCACTAACAGCACAAGATGCTCAGGCTGGGAAGAGGAAATGCCCTCCATCGCTTATTATCAATATAATAATTAACAAAAAACAAAAAAAAAAAACGATTATATGTACACTAGAGAGAGCTGGAGTGTCCCTGCCATCATCTCTGCTCTCTTTGCTTTACTGTTGTCTTCATCATCATCATCATCATCATCCTCAGAAGCAGCAGCAGCATCCTCGTCATCATCATCAGCATCATCAGCACCATATGATCGGCGGGATGGTGACGGTGGTGACGACAAACCGAGACTCCGCCCACTTCCTGCTCGCCTTGTATATACTGCGTGAGGCACTGAGGCGCGCGAGAGCGACCGCGTTGACAGGAAGTCGATGAGAAGCTAAATGGCTAACTGAACATTCTTCACTGTAAACAATCAAGTGCTTCACGTTACGTTTCTGTAATAAATTTCTACATTAGTACATTTCCTGACTGAAATGTTTCCCTTTTGCACACGTCTCAAACAGAAGTAATATTAAAGCGTTGTACCCAAGTTAAATAGAAGCAAAAAGGGAGAAAAAAAACACATTACAAACATAAAATATACACGGTACAAAATATACATCTCTTCTCCATTTTCGAATAAGAAATATGTTTATTAGAAGAAGTTTTAACCAAATACAGTCCAGAATTACTGGCCCCCTTCCAGAGAATTGAAAAAAAAAAGAATAGTTTTATATATATATAGTTATGTTTTGTACACATTAAAACATTTATATAAGTTATATAAAAGCACCAACCTTGGCAAACCACATCTTTACAGACCTCACTTGGGACACAGGGACATTGTTATGCTAGAACATGATTGGGCCCATTAGTTCCAGCACAGAGAAATATTAACATTAAAGCATATAAAGACATTCTAGACAATTCTGCTTACAACTTTGTGGCAACAGTTTGGGGAAGAACCACATATGGCTGAGATGGTCAGGTGTCCACATACTTTTGGCTACATAGTGTATAGGTAAAAGGTAAATTCAAGATAAAAGGTTTCAGAACCGCAAGTGAATAATTTGTTTCCATTTGGCATTTCAATATATACCAATACATATATTCCAATACATTTCCACTTGGCCATTATCTTGAGAGCCATTGCATAATTATGGTGAAATGATGGCCGGTAGAAGCGGGATCAAGTTGATGTCTCTATAAACTTCATAAGCACAACTTATGCAGAAGGCATTTATGCAGGCAGTAAAAAGGAGAGTTATAGTACTTCATATTTTATCTCCTGTCTGCACAGCCATTTCAGAAAATAAGAATCACCACAAGTTTTTGTATAAGAACAAATTTATTCAGTTAATATTCACATTCACATAAAAAGGCATTGTAATACAAAAGTGCTACTTAAGAACGAAATCAGAATGTAAATTCGAATTCTTCCTCAGTCTGCGTTCTGCACAATAAGCCTGGGCTCGAGCAGCGACCCCCAACGCTCGGTAAGCTATGAAAAACACACCAAGGATAGACCTGTTATCACACTCTCACATTCACACATGTCACAAAGACGTGTCTTCTTCACCTTTAATTGCTCTTCCTGCTAGTCATGCTTGTGATATTTTGAAAAGAAAAGTTTGGCAAAAAAGAGTTAAGTGTAAAGCACACAATGTCCTCATTACACCAAATGTACTTCATCAGCCAAGACATGCTTGAGAGATGGGACTATACAATGCATCCTAAGCAAATAAAAAGGTGTCCAAGATGGCCGCCCGTGTAAATGTTACTATATCAGGCTACATGTAAAGTTTTGCCTATTTTCTTTATAGATTACAGCAAGTCCCACTTTCTGTAAAAAAAAAAAACTTAATCTGTGGTTTGGGGTAATTTGTGGTTCGTGTATGTGTTACCTGAGAACCGAGACTGACCGCGTACTCCACTCTTTCAGAGCCGTCTGGATTCTGATACACCAGATCAAACTTCCCAGGTTCAGCTCGGGCTACAAGACACAAACACACCATAACTCAGGTAAGGCTGAGATTAAACATGTTAAACATGTTAGTGATGGCGTATTATCCTGTGAAGACATGGCAAGAGGCTAAATTGAAGAAACGTGACCCTGTCTCCAAGATGAATGAAAACCCACACTACCTCTGAAATACCGTTCATAAACATCAGCCAGCTGTTCATGTATCAGAACCCGAAATCTTGCTAGTTATGGTGTATTCTAACAGGTTTGTCTGTTAAGTGTTATATTAATCATTCACTCCAATATTAAAGTCCAACTTCTGCCTACATGGGACGAACGTGTGCTATATTAAGTAAGGAATAGACTATGACAGGGCGTTCCGTTACAGGAAAGTAATGTCAGTATGCATGTCAAATGTCCAGTCCAAGCCCATAGGAAGCCAGCATTTCAGACCAGTACTGCTTCACTTCCTCGTGTGCATCACCCCTGTGCTGTGTAGTTAAAGATGTGTGTTTGTATAGAACATAACAGTATAATATACCTGCATATAAGCGGTATGATTCCAACCTAGCTGCATGATTTACCTTGACTCTGCGTCAGAAGCTCCAGTTCAATCATGGTAGTGCTGGGATTAAAACCAATGATCTTCCCTTCCTGGTTGGGGAAAAAAAATACAGAAGCTGAATCATTTAAACGACATGACAATAGTACAATCAGCTCTTCCTGTATATGATAGAGCCATTAAGGAAAAATAATCAGATGCAAACACTGCAGTTGGAAGATGAGTTTTTAGGGAAAATGCCCATCACCTCTGGAGACATTTAGAAAATCATCTCGATAATAGCATTTAACGCAGCAAAGGATTCAATCCAAAGCAATTTACAGATGTTCTGATGTGATACTGAAACTGACAGGCACCACGGCCACGCCTCCTTCACTGGGACGCATTCTGTACAAGTCGATGCTTATTTAAAGCACAGAGCTAGAAAGGCTAGAAGGAGTTGATTCATTTTCTATAACAGCAACTCCGACAGTTGTTCTGGCTGTAATTCAAATCATAGCGTTCTATTAATGCGCGGGTAGAAAGTAGAAAATGACTGTTTTGATGCTCTACACATATTATAAGACAAACAATAAATGGCTTTGAACACGTTGTTTAACAAACAAATTTAAACGTATAATTGTTGATATGGTAAAGTTTGTTTTAAAATGGAAGGAGTCTCCAGTGTGAGCGCTTTGCCAGGACGTTTACAGGACAGAGGATTCTGTGCTTTCTCAGGAACGTTCTCTGGTTACTTGGTAACGTGACGAAATGTGAACTTCAAGACAGAGAACTAAGAGAGGCTGGTGACGGAACGAAGTGCTGCTATAACGTAAGTGATAACAGGCACTAATCCACTTCACAGCCGTTCCACAACATTAAATGTAACTATAAACGGATAATATGATAAGTATGATTGCATAATTGTTGGTAAATAAATGTAAATGGGGTATAAAACTAATAAAATAAAACTCTTCGGGTGTGCTAACATTAGGAAATAATCAGCTTTGAACTTACTTATTCAGGTGAAGATTGGCATTTGCTGTGTTTGTGATAACAGCAGTCCAAGTGATTAAAGATAATTCTGTATTAAAAAATTCTCAAGTTTACTTCATCCTCCGCTGTATTGATACACAGCTTAGAAGTCTTCACCTATTGGCTGTGTCTGAGGTTAAAAAATGTTTTGTTCTGGATAACTGACACGGGTTTATCGTGTAATCTACGGTAATGTTAACTGGGTTAAAGGAATTCCTAGCGGCTGCCTGAAAATTCTAGGAAAATGGATGACAGCAAAGGTGCCTGAGGTGTTACTGGTAAAAGGAAGTTGCATTAAAATGAGAAATGCTCATGTTATTTATTTAGATGGTTGTAGATAAAGCACCGGCTCGGTGTCAGTGCCAGCAGAACAGTGCCAACAGTCATAAAAACCTACTTTATAATCCGACACTTCTGGTGTGTAGTTCTCCGTGAGCTCTAAAAGCTGCAGGGGGAAGAAAATGGAGCAGTTCAATAAATAATAAGGAACGCTGTATAATAAATAAAACATGAACAACATAACATGATGACTCGAAATCTGTTTTTACTTCGCTGCAGTTACTGAAATCTCAGAAACACACAATGAAGTGGTACTTCGCTATAAAGAATAAAAAAAGTCAGTATAAGTGTTGAATATTTGCTGAAGTAAGCACTTTATATGGTGTTTTACACACAGAAGATTAAAAGGTTAAAGCAATTTTGCTTATGATAAAGCTTGCTAAATTAAAAATGAATTAACTGCAAATCTACAAGAATTACTCTGAATCATGAAAAAAACTTTATTTAAGAAAAGGTCAAGTTAAACAGATAGGGTTTGAATCTAGATTTAATAGTCACTGAATGAGTCCAGGGTAAAAATGTATAATATATATAAGTATCAGCAAAATCTTGGGTGGTTAAAAATTAAGCCCACACTAGTTTTCGTTTGGATCGCTGCTGTAACTCAAAAACCCCTCAAATTTCACAAAAATGTAAAATACGTAAGTGACACACAGTAGAAGATCTCCAGTGAACGTGAAACTGCACATGAACTTCCTTCACACAGAACGACTGAGTGAGTGAAGAGTGCCCCCTGTCAGCCAACAGTGTGCTGGGTTGTGTTCAAAATAAGTAATACAAAACAAAACGAAACCTTAGACATGAAAACAAATATTAATGCTTGAGGTTTATTTTATAAAAAAAAAAAACTTACCTTAAAAGCGATTTTCTGTCCCACTGCAGGAGGAGCGGCGAGGAGAGGCAGAGTGCTGTAATCCCTCCTGGGACTCGGCTCTGGAGGATTCTGCAACACACACACACACACACACACACACACACACACACACTTTAATTGCAAACATGTAATCAAATCTAGATGAGTCTCACAGAAGCAACCTGGAGTTCATTCTTCATGGAGATCACTGAGTTGGCCGTACTCATCAATGTGTCCAATCCACTGATGTTCTTGTTAGCAAAACAAGAAGTGCAAGCTTTATATAACAAACTACACAATATATCCAGTGTATTTTTAGGATATAATACACATAAAACATATGTGGTTACAGTGGGTAGGCCTCGGCGCTCTCTCCGCCATGGCCCGGATTCAATTCTCGGCCCGGGAACCACACGATATGAACATGCAGATATGAACATATTAACACATTTTATCATGAAACAAATACAACAGCTACACAAGCATTATGAGTTCCTGGTGCTGATTTAGTACATGTAGCTAGACATGGTTTCAGGCTTTTGGCCCTGATTGTAGGTCACTTCAATTTTTTCTCAGCTCATACTCACCTGCAGCATCAAGCTTTTATTAGTCTGGATCTCTTTCTGCTTTCTCTGCTCTTCGTTGTCATAGTTGTAATGAAAGTTCTGCTTCCAGGGCGTTCCTCTGGCCCTGCCAAAGCCGCCCCTGACCCCTCCTCGACCTCTGACCCTGTCTGTGAAGCCCCGGCCCCTACCCCGAGGGGTCAGAGTAGCCAAGAGCTGAGGGTTCGGCCTCTTTATCACCAGCTCCGTGTCACTGCCGCTGCACGAGTCAGATCTCTCTGCTTTGTCCTTGTTGTCCTGGAGCATCGTTCCTAGCGGAGTGGACGGAGTCGGAGTCACACCGTTCTCCACCACAGCACCTGAGCCTGAGCACGGCGGCGTTTGTGCGTGTGCTGGTTTAAAGGGTTTGGGTGTCGCAGGGACGTCTGCTTTGCATGCCTCGTCTTCTGACGGTGAAGAGGAATCTGAAGAAGTTTGCGTTTTGGATGTTTTACAGTTTCTGGAAGGTTTTTTGGATGTGGAGTTTTTGCTGGATTCGCCTTGGTGACTGGACGAAGGTGGCCGTGTTTGGAGTAAGGACGCTGTCTTAGAGCCTATAGATGTTTGCAGAACTGGAGACTTTTTCCCTGAGATGCTCCCTTTTGTGAAATCATCTTCTGATGATGATGATGATGATGAAGCTATCATAGTTTGGGGTTGCGTTTTCGAGGCAGTGTTAGTGGACTTTGCAGGGACGTTTGTTTTTCTGGCCGATGCTGACACTTCATCTTCTGACGAGGACGAAGCTGAAGAAGACGGTGTTTGTGTTTTCTTCGCCGTTGTGGAGTTTGTAGTGGATTTGGGCGTAACAGAAGACTTCTGCTCTCTGCTTGTCTTAGTACTGATACACGTTTTCAAGCTTGTATTAGGCTTTGGAGATTTTTTCACAGGGACTTTTTCACCTTCATCTTCTGAGGAGGATGAATCTGAGGAAGAAGTTTTTCTTGCTGCAGGCCGTTTGGATGCTGCAATCTGTGCATGTTTGGATTTGGATTTGGTTGGAGAAGGTTTTTCCGTGACCTCCTCAGTGCTGTCTGAAGAGTCTGAGCTTTTATTGTGCGTACCTGATGAACTCGCTTTTCCATTAGTAAGGACAGAAGAAGCTGAAGCTTTCTTGCTGCTCTTGTCTGTCTGGGACTTTGACGATGAAGGCTCTTTAGCAGGAACAGCTGCTTTAAAGGCATCTCCAGACTCCACCTGCTGCTCTTCCCTCTTCTTTTTCTTTGCCTTGCTTTTTTTCTTTTTCTTTGTTGCACCTGCTGGTTGGGTGACCCCATTCACCTCGCTCGCTTCGTGTCTGTTCTTCTTCGTCGGTGCTTGAACCAAGCCTTCTTCCTCTCTGCATCTTTTTTTCCCCACATGCTCAGAAACTCTGGACACCTTCACCCTGTTAATGACGAGAAAAGAAGAAGCACCTCAGATACACCTGCAACTAAAAGACGGCACTACTGGCCCATGTAGGGGCCCATGTAAACTGAATTCTTAATGATGACATTTAAACACCAAACTGACCATCTGAATTTCTGTAAACTAAATTATTGAACACTGAAAAAAAAATCAACTTTTCAGTGAGCCTGTGCCCACAGTAGCCTCCGATTCCTGTGTTCAGCTATCAGGAGGAGTGGTCTTCAGCTGCTGTAGCCAATCCACCTCAAGGTTCGCCTTCGGAGATACTTTTCTGCTCACCATGGTTGTAAAGAGTGATTATTTGAGTTCCCATAGCCTTCCTGTCCAACTGCAAAACTGGCACTCATTCACACCATTCTGTGTAAACGCTTTCAGCTTCTGAAATACTCAACCCCACCTGTCTCGCAATACAACCGTGCTCTTGACCTGTAGCTGCATGATTTCATACACTGTGCTGCTGTAACAGTAATCATGATTTGAATAACTGCATGAATGCGCAAGTGTACAGGTGTTCCAACACAAGCAGTCAGTAGATCTGATTATTAAGGATTCAGTGACTTTTAACATTCAGATCTTCATGGCTGGTTTGGTCATACTGTTGATTCTACACTTGTTCAGTTAAGTTATAGTTTAATTGGGAGTACGGTGCCATCAATCTCAAAGCCTTTCTCAAGGTTTCATCCAATAATACCAGCTCAACACATCTTATAGTTTTCACAATACAGAATATGGATTGCTTTTGGGTATGAATATATATAATTTATTTATATACCATTTTCATGCTTAAACAAGCCTAGTTTAAAACTGAGAGGGAAATCATTCACCTAGAAAAATACCTAGTAATTTACCAAAATCTGAATATGAGTAAATCAAGGAAGTTACCTTATAGTGTCATTATCCCGAACCACGTAGATGCTCTCTGCAGGAGGAAGGAAGCAATTCTCAATGAACAGATCTAACACTGTTTTGCGGCTGTAGTCAAACTTTTCTGCAATTACACTACACAGATCTGCAACAACGCGGCATTTATTCAGGTCCACCAGCACCCAGCTCATGCGGCAGTCAGGCATGGAGGGAGGAGGGTAATCAAAATGCAGCCTCACTCGAACCGCGTTGAGACTGGACGCCGCCATGTTCCTGCACGGACGCAGGAAGAGCTTGTACATACGGGAACTTGCTGCTTACGTCACCGCGACTGCGGAAGTGAATCTCCATCAGTCGTTTCACTCCTGAGGCGTTGTTGTTTCTACTTTCTGCACGTTTCTTAGGCTATACAAGTGCTAAAAAAGTGAATCTTTACACCTATGCAGAACCTTTAGCAATATTCCTAACAATAATAAACCTCTACTTTAGTAAAGAAAACGATTATGACAGGTGTGTTGTAATATAAACAAGTGGTGTCCACTGATTCAGTGCAGTCTTTCTGCACTGTGAAGAGGAAAAACCCAGAAATTCACAAAGTTTGTGATGAATAACAAGTTGTTTCTTCATGAAAAATAGATTTGGGTTTTTTTTAAGCTGTTTTATTTCATGGGTTTGCACACTTGGCCCAGCATTTTGCTGACTCAGTGTTTAGTGTGCATCATGTGAACAGCGCTAATGAACAACAGACGCCTCTGAAGTGACCCACAGCAAACGTTTCTGGCTGTTTTTGTGAAAACACACTGATCTCAGTCCACTTCACGTTTTGCCTTAAAGAACTTGAGGGTTTCTGTACAAAAATAGCTACATAATTAAGTCATAATAAGGTCAGCAGTGTGAGGTAGCAACATTTTGTAAAATCTTAAGTTTAAGCTAATCCAAGCTTGATTTCCTACAGAACTGATTGATTTTAGCAGGAACATTTTGCAGCTGGGTTTAGTTAGTGGAAAGCACTGAGTCTGCAGTGACTGAAAAAAAAAAACATCACAGAAATTCTAATGGTTTCCACTACAAATACCATTACAATCCATCAAACCATCAGATAAGCATTGACTTAATGGTATTCACTAGACATAACATGCCACCAATAGAAGGCAACAGATTACCAGTAGAGACCCACAGGGACCATTAGAGTTTCCATTCAAACCAATACAATTCCAATTATAACCATTAAAACCATTGCAAATTATTTGAAATGTTTATTTATTTATTTATTCTCCAACAGGGAATCTGAAGCAACTCTGTTTGAAATAAATCTGGATTTTGTTCCACTCTTCATGAAACATACCCCCTCCCCACCCGTTTCCGTTTTTTAACTTCTGTCAGCTGACTCAGGAGTCATATGACGTTCTCTTGTGGTTCCCAGCGGCATTGCTGAAGGTGCTCGCTTGGAGTCGGTACCGCGGACTGGAACAGAACCGAGTCGAGACTTCAGGAGAGGAAGATGGCGCGGTGCTGCATTGGCGCTTTTGTCGCTATACTGCTGTTCACAGCCTGTTTGAACTCGGGTAAGATATTCACTACAAGGGTAAATTTGCTACAGGAAACTCACCTTATCTAAAGCAGAGTTAAAATACGTGAATGTGAGATTATGATGTTGAAATAGGAGCTGGGAGTTCTGTTGGTGTGGAAAAGAATCGGATCATTTGTTTTGATTCTTTTGGAGCTTACTTAGGGGTCTGAAGCTCCGTACTGTTTCTGATATAAATTAAGAGAGAAATTTCTTTGTTATTTGGAACAACAGCGCTGTACTTTCTTGTAATAGCTGTAATACTTCGAAATAGACGTCTAATCTGTGTGTTTGTGATGTTCTGGTGACTAGTGAAAGTGAAAGAGGAGCAGTTTTAATGCTACATGTGGATCTGTATCTGCTGACAGTCATATCACAGGACCACAGGATTGTAATAAAGCACTAGAAGTATCCACTCGTAAAGGGAAAGTCCATCCCGAAACACATTAAATATGTTTCTGTTGAAATATTTGTTTTGTACTTTGTGTTTGCTGCTATTTGTTTTGTTTTGTTTTTTGGTTGGTACCGTGCTGTCATTATTCCTGTTAGAAATTAGCGACAGTGTGCCGTACTGATGTCCTCATGTGGTCTCAGGGAGTTTTCCCTTGCCACCTTCACCTCTGGCTTGCTCATTAGGGATAAATTCACACATTTACAATTTATTTTGATTTAATTTGAATGTATTTTTTATATTCCTCTTAAGCACGCCCACTCCTGATGTCACCCTGTTGATTCTCATTACTTTTTTTTTAAATTATATTTAAAACATCAGAAAATGGCAAAAAGGGGAAAAGGGCATATTAGATATGTCTTGATTTTATTGACCGACACAAGTCAAGTTATATTTGACCAACAAATCCCAGACATGATCACATCACATCACAACATAAGTGTAGCTAATATTAGCTGGCTTTCTAGCAAACCAAGTCAGATAGCTACTGCTGGAAAGCTAATATTAATATATGTAATATATGTAGTATGTAATGTCTTACTGTAGTACCTTTTATGTAAATATATGTAACGTCTACTGTAGTTCTGTGTTTTGTTTTATTTAGCACCTTGGTCCTGGAGGAACGCTGTTTCGTTTCCCTGGTGTGCTAACTAGCTATATTTGGTTGAAACGACAATAAAGCCACTTGACTAATGTGAGC
>CM074957.1:16322444-16324944 GCA_037577455.1 Pangasius macronema | reverse complement strand
TGTCAGCTCAAACCATTCTGGCCATTCATATCTGACCTCTCATCCATAAGGCGTTTCTGCAGAACTGCTGCTCACTGGATGTTTTTTTCTTCACACCATTCTGTCTAAACTCTCTATACTGTTGTGCACCAAGAGCCATGACACAGTCATTTACTCGAGTATGGTGTAAAAATGAAAATGTAATCCCCATTAAACCGACTCAACACTGCTGCTTGACACATTCTACACAAAACTTATTGCGACTTTTTTTTTTAGTCTAATCTGTAATCTCTAACTGCATTTCTTGCTGTTCACATGCATGTTTTTGATATTTCATCATGCACTTGGCTGATGCTTTGAAGTGCTTGAGTTCATACAGTAACTACTTCTTCTAAACTGCTCCAAAACTATATACAGCATGTATAAGTGTGTGTAATGGTTTATATCTCTGTGTCAGTGTGTGCTCAGAAGCATTAGTACACCATCGTTTCTTTCTGTCTCTCTCTATAGGCCATTCAGAAAGGTTCCATCAAGTGTAACTTTGCGGGCGTGGCACTGGGAGACTCATGGATTTCTCCTATTGGTCTGTGCTTTACAAAAATATATACACATAGATTTTTACAGTGTAAAACCTTTTAAGGAAAGCCCCTACCATCGATAAGTACATGTGCTGACGTGTTTAAGTCTCTTGCTACAGAGATGGGGGAATTCCACACTGTTAGCTAGTGAGATTGTAGATTTGTTTATTTGCAGATCTGATAAGTCATCAGCGGGACAGAAGGAGTCTTCACATACTGATCAAAGTCCTTATGGTGTAAAGGCTGTGTAAAGGCTGTGTAAAGGCTGTGTAATACAGTGCTCAGGGTTACACAGGGGATGTGAAATTCTCTTCCACCAAATGATGAGTCATGTGGAATTACAGTAACTGATACAACAGTGAAATCATTATCCTGGCTGGAGATTTACTAAATCTTGACTTATTGATTTACTGAAAGGTCTGCAAAAAGAAAGAAAGAAAGAAAGAAAGAAAGAAAGAAAGAAAGAAAGAGCAGCCTTTATAATACCTGTAAAAAAAAGTGCCAACTAATTTGCTAATGGGTCTGTGGAAAATCAATCTTTCATATTGCATATCGTCCATTTTGCTCATTTGACATAATGAATATCCAGTTTGGGAAGTTCCTACCTAAAAGTACGGAACACAGGACGATCACATTGCAGACCTGAATTTAGCCCCAGAAGTGAAATTTACTAAACCTGACAGCCACACAAATTAATACCATCGAAGAGCAAGCATTAAATTTGTGACAGCCTGCTTGTGTACAATAAAAGTCAAATGATGAGAATACAAGCTCTCATAATTATGTCCCAATATCTAAAATCAAACTTTCTTGTAATTATCAAGATAAAGTTGGTTTCACTTTTGATCTTCACTGCGTGTCACACCTCCGATGCTGATTTATTTAGCTTTGTATCGTATTTTTAACTGGTCTCATTGCCTTTAATCTGTGCTGCACTGTGTAATGCTGGACATGCAGCCACTCATCGCACTCATCGCACTCTTTATTTGCGATCTTGGTCCATTATATTATTAACTGCTCATCATGTATATATTATATTATCTTTTAACTTTTATCTTATATCTTTTTTTATCTATTATCTAATATATATATTATTTTCTCTTTGCTGCAGACTCTGTTCTGACGTGGGGGCCCTATTTGTACAGCACTGTGAGTAGCACATCATCACAGCAGTTATAATATAGACTGCCAGCCAAAGGTTTCTGAACACTAGCATTAACCCTAGCATTGACCTTAAACTCTCTACTTTTACTTTACTAATTCTTTTAGATTGACTCCTTATCCATACGTACGCATTAACAACTATACCACTCCACAAGACACTCCTTCGTAAATTTTAGCATTTTTAGAAGGAGTCTCCAGTGTTAGTGCTTGATATCAGTGTGAGGTAAGGTAAAGTCTTCAGGACAGAGGGCTTTGCAGTTAACATTTGCATTTTTCAAGAGAGAGAGAGATAAGAGAGGCTGGTGAGGAAACGACCGTTTATAGCTGCTATAATGCAAGCGATAACAGGAACTAACTTGTTTCATGGACAGTCAGCAATGTTATGTAAATATAAATGGAAAAGATGTACAGAGTGGTGTTCTTTTAAAACGAATATATTGTTATATATATTGCTGTGGTTTAAGAGGAATGAAAATTAAAAAATGTTGGACACGGCATGTAATTGTGTTTAATTATTGATAGTAAATATACGTGAAATATTTACAACACGATAACAATTTTTAACTGAATTCTATGACACACACACACACACACACACAGTGTGTGTGTGTGTGTGTGTGTGTGTGTGTGTGTGTGTAGTCCCTGCTGGATGATTTCGGCCTGGGTGAGGTGATGCGAGCAGCGAAAGAAGTTCAGAAGGCGATTGAGCAGGGACAGTACGACACGGCCACCCAGCTGTGGGGCGTCACCGAGAACGTCGTAGAACAAGTCAGAGACGT
>CM074957.1:16303859-16320662 GCA_037577455.1 Pangasius macronema | reverse complement strand
TGTGTGTGTGTGTGTGTGTGTGTGTGTGTGTGTGAGCCTAGGCCAGTCTGGAGACGTCTTTTCCAGCATGTCCGGAGACTTTATGAAGCCTGTGATCGACATTGTGGATGAGCTTTTGGCTGCAGGAGTGAATGTGACCGTCTATAACGGCCAGCTGGACTTAATCGTGGACACCATGGGTAAAGCGCATCATTACTTGTAGGATGCAAGACAAGGCATTCCAACACATTCTCATCTGTAACAACAAGAAACCAAAAAGTAGAAATCCCTCATTTTTACCCATTTAAAACTCCAGTGATCAGATCAGTGATGCACAGACAGACTGAAGCCAGCTCAAAGACAAGCCAGATGTTTTGCTCTTTCACGCTGATGTGCACAATAAAGTTTTGGGCCACGTCTGAAAGCTAGTGCATTTTTGCCGTTCCTATACTACAGACAGGAATGTATTTAAATTGTCTTACAAAACAAAAGAAACTTGCTTAAATGCTTGTAAACAAATAAAAAAATATATATTTTTACAATGAAACAGACCAAAACAGACAGATGATCAATTAAGTCGTGTAAAAATAAAAACTTAACATGTTTCACAAATAAACAAAAACATTCTTTAGTAGCTTACAGACAAAAATAATATCTAAGGACATATTTAGTGCGTTATGTACAGAATACTTTTTAAAGCCACTTAAGCAGATGCTCGTTTGTAACATTGGCGCACTTGATTATTTGTAAATGATTGTTTGTTAATCGCTGCTCTTGTCAAATTTGTCATGTTTTATTTTTTTGTTAGCTAAAGAAGTACTTTTAGTCTTGAATTTCCAAATCCCAACATACAGACAATATTAATAATATGGTAGACAGAACATTGCAAACGAAAACGTTAAGTAAACTGTTGTTACACACTCCAAATACTCACCTTTTGTTTAGAAGCTGTTTAATTAACTTTGTCAAATCAAACAGTTTTTTTCAGACATCAAGTGCACTTAAGTACAGGCTTACAGATCACTGGGTGCCATTAATATGTAACAGCATTATAAAGGAACATCGTGTGTGTGTGTGTGTGTGTGTGTGTGTGTGTGTGTGTGTGCAGGTCAGGAGCTTTGGGTTAAAAAGCTGAAATGGGACGGGCTTCAGAAGTTTAACCAGATGAAGTGGACGGCGCTGGAAGACCCCCAGTCAGCAGGACAAACTGGAGCTTTTTATAAAACCTACAAGAACTTTGCTTTCTACTGGATCCTCAAAGCTGGACACATGGTAACGAACTAGTTTAAGCCGGACTTAAGTGGTGTGATTACTGTAGCCTGATTATACTTGATGTATCTTGATGTATCAGAAGCATTACAGTAAGAATGAACTCCATATTAGTTCAAAAATAAGAACCAGAACCTGCAGAACAAGACGATGGGACGTTTGGGACAAGAGTCTTCAGTCAGTCAGGCCAAAGTCACACGTGTTCGTGAAGCTGTAGGAGGAAGTGCATATATACAGTCATATATACAGTCACTCTCATGTACTTCTGACATAAAGAGGAAGTCCACTTCCACTTCCTTTAAATGCTCCCTATAAATACAGCACGCTGTTTTCCTGCGAGTTTACTATAGAGCTCTACATTTATTTCCTAGCAGAGAAACACGTGTTGCCCCGGTGGAGATGGGAGCGTATGTCTTACCCAAACTGCATCTTTAGGCTATCATTATAATTATTCCTCATGAATTTTATACAAGCTGAAAGCTTCTGAAACTAAACTACAGTATATTTTTTACCCATAGATCCCGTCTGACCAGGGCCCGATGGCACTGAGGATGTTGAAGATGGTGACACTTCAGGAGTGAAAAAAGCTGCTTGTCCATTTTAGACAATCACCACAGCACCAAAATCACTGCTTCTCTTTTTTCTGGCTTCACACCAAAATTCAGTTTCTGATGAGCCTCTTGTTTGATCAAACTGACTTATTTTTTTTAACTGGATAATCTGTCTGAAATAAAAGTTTTTTTTTTCTACATAGTTTCTACTTATTGATGAATTCTCAGCTCACAGTTTACTCAAATGATCAGTTATGAGAGAGCAGAGCAAGCGTGATGAGTTTATTTATTTATTTATTGATTGATTGCCAGACCACTGAGCAGGCCAGTCTAGTGACTACACTTTAATTCACTGAGTGAGTGAGGAAAAGATCCACATTGCTGAAAGTAAATGCCTCACACTGTGCACTAAGCTAAACATTATATTAGGTGTCTATAATGACGGGAGTATAGATACAGGTAGGAGAGAGGTGTATATAATGACGGGAGTATAGATACAGGTAGGAGAGATAGGTGTATATAATGACGGGAGTACAGATACAGGTAGGCGAGACAGGTGTATATAATGACGGGAGTATAGATACAGGTAGGAGAGACAGGTGTATATAATGACGGGAGTATAGATACAGGTAGGAGAGACAGGTGTATATAATGACACGAGTTCCTCTACCTGCTCTCACATTCAGTGTATTTCTCTGAGGACGGCACTGAGACCCGCCCAGCGTGACTGTCTTGGGATGTAACGCTTGAGCAGTTATTAGCCAGTTACTTGCTGACTCATTCCACATATCAGTCAGTGCCAAGAAACACTGAGGTTCTGCTTAGGAATATTACTGACAAATAGGCAGTGAGCTGAAGAGACAGGCAGAGGTATTTTATTTTTAAAAAAAATTCATATTTTTTAAATATATACAAAAAAAATTAAACAAAAACACCATGTTTATGGTGTTTAGAGTAAAAATCACTCCGAATTTCTTTCAAAGACATTAATAATAAAAAAATACTTGAAATGATGTGTTGTTTATGTAACACTTTTCTCACACTCAAAGTTGCTTTACAATTAAAATACAGCACGGAGCACGTGCACAAAAAAAAAAATCTTTGCGTACACACTGTGGGTATTCTTGGGTATGTTTATGCCTCAGCGGAGTGTGTGTAGCTCAGTGTACGTCTTCCCCAGTGCAACTCGGGCAAGCCGAAGCCTTCTCTGCGCACCGGCTCCACCAGCAGCTCCATCACTCCAGCCGCGTGTTCAACCTCAAGCTCGACCACACGGTACTGAGGGGAATACGACCTGCCGATAAGCACGGCCGGGCCAGGCCCAACTCGCGGGTCAGGACCACGTACATGGCGGCAAAACACACGAAAATATCGTGCCAGTTGAGTCGGGTAGCGCCAGGTTAGTGTAGCGCTCAGAAATACCTTAGCAGCTTTTCCATTTACATCAACATCTCCTTTATGCCACACCACATCATGCACACACACGTTCTGGATGGAAACCAGAGGGCTGAAGAGACTCTCTGCATCCAAAACCTGCAAAAAAAAAAAATCCTGATTATACCACAGCGCTCCTGAACTCTCAGCTCTGACTGGTGTCGATTCATGAGGATGAGGTTTTCTGCTCGGAGAAAATGTTTAGCATTTGTCCACTGTAAGCACTTTGTATCAGTCAGAGGTAAAGTTTTTAGGTGTCTTTTAGGTTTTCTGTCCCATGAAAGTCTTCAGGAAAGAGGGTTGTGGAGATTCTTGGTAATGACAAGCTTATATATATATATAGAATCTGATGAAGGAACGAGTATTCATAGCTGTAATAATGTAAGTGATATTGTAAGGAAATTAACTTTCACTGACATAAGAGAACATTAAGGTATGATGTATAACTTTAAGGTATGATGCATGATGTGATCTAAGACATTGTTCATTTTGGCAAATTGCTGTGGTATAAGAGGAATAAGATAAAGAAAAGAATCAAGTTCAGTTCGGTAATGAACACATTCGTTCTCTTTTACCATGATCTCTCCGATCCTACAGTTAAACGGAAGATCCTGTGATTCTTCTTCTTTTCGAGACACACTGACACACACGTCTCTCAGGGCACAACCGGTCATCTCCAGCAGGAAACACCTACACAAACACACACACACACACACACACACACAAGCAATATATTATAGAAGAAGAAAGTAATTAGGTTAAGATTAGGTTAAGGAATGCTGTGTTATTGTGTATCCAAAACCAGCTGTCAGGTTTCCCAGTCAGCTAGCCAACATTATGCTAACTATTGTACTGTGAAATTTAAACTGCTATCCAAGTTTCTCTAAGGTTAGATACCTGTTTTATTGTGTAGCTAAAGCCAGTAACTACACAAATGACTCTGACCTGGTAATCCAGCCGTTTGCTTTACGCTCTCCACAGCTCTGAGTGAACTTCTTCACCAGTTCATGATCTTCATCCAACGCCTCTGGAATCACATTACTGGCTGAAACACACACACACACACACACACACACACACACACACAAATCACGGAATAGAAACGCACACCTGGATTCGGATTGTGTGGCTGTTATATTAACTCTTTAAGAAAAGAAATAGAAGTAAGAAATAAATTCCCACTCACTCGGCATCTCCTCGCCCCCTGTGTGTGTGCAGGGAGCAGCGTCTGTGGTTTTGAGCTCTAAAGAGATATTCACTGTGTCTGATGACTGATAGACGCATGAGATGAACATCCGTGAGGCCAGTGGTACGTGCAGTGAAAGTATCCTAGGAGAGAAGCCATGTAAGGAGATGTTAATGAGAGTATTTCTTTATTTTATTACCTCCTTATGAAGCTTCTCAGAACAGCCACAGTTCTTCATGGCATGGATTCCCCAAGGCGCTGGAGACACTGTAGTCCATGTTGACACGACTGCATCACAGAATCACTGCAGATTTGTTAGCTGCATTTTCATCACTTTACACCACATCCCGAATGCGCTCTGGTCGATTCAGATCTAGTGACTGGGGAAGCCGGTGAAGTAAACTGAACTCACTGTCATGTTCATGGAACCAGTTTGAGACAACTTGGGCTTTGAGACATAGCCATTATAAGATGGGTAAATTATGGCCATAAAGGGATGCACATGATCAGCAACAATACTTACATAGGGTACGTCATTAAAACCTTGCTCTATTAGTATTAAGTAGCCCAACGTGTGCCAAGAAAACATTCCCCACACCATTACACCACCACCACCAGCCTGAACTGATTTTCTTTCTGTCCAGTTTGGGTGCCCACTGTAGCCTCAGATCTCAGCTCACAGGAGTGGAACCCAACATGGTCTTCTACTGTTGTATCCCATCCACCTCATGGGTCGATGTGTGGTACTTCCTGAGATGCTTTTCTGTTCACCACGGTTGTAAAGAGTG
Organism: Pangasius macronema; assembly: GCA_037577455.1. Lineage (NCBI taxonomy): Eukaryota > Metazoa > Chordata > Actinopteri > Siluriformes > Pangasiidae > Pangasius > Pangasius macronema. Next base: position 16,315,455 of record CM074957.1, on the reverse strand, counting down.
GTTATTTGAGTTAGCATACTGTAGACTTCCTGTCAGTTCAAACCAGTCTGGCCATTCTCCTCTGATCTCTCTCATTAACGAGGCATTTCAGCCTGGAGATCTGACGCTCGCTGGATGTTTTTTGTTTTCTGCTCCACTCTAGAGACTGTTGTGTGTGAAAATCTCAGGAGATCAACAGTATCTAAAATACTCAAACCAGCCCATCTGGTACCAACAATCATGCCACAGGCAAAATAACTGACCACGTTTTTTGCTATTCTGATGTTTGATGTTATTATCGAAAGCTTATGATTGGTCAACTGTATGAATGCGCAAGTGTGTGAGTGTTCCTAAGAAAATGACAGGTGTTTTTTTTTATTATGTTTGTGATCTTTACCTGGCACAGATTTTGGACAGGGACTTGGGCATGGTCCCCTCCAGCAGTAGTGAACTCCCTCCAGTCCACACTTCCTCTGAGCAGCCTCGAGTCTGAAACCAGCCTCCTCCCTCCAAATTCTTCATCACGTAAAGAGGCTGCAGCTCCTGAGCACTCAGATTCATCCAGGTTCTGTTCTGCTCTACCTACACAAACACACACAAAATACTTTTATATTATTTTAGTTTACTAATGAAAGTACTGATGACTTATTTGCTCTTCTTTGACTCTTCCTTTCCCACTTCACAACGGCTCCTGTAGCTGTTTTCATGAATAACAGTGTGATAAGCCACATCAGCTGATCAGTCAGAGATCCGAGGGTGTGATGATTTAGGCATACGCTTCCCATCCTGCTGTAAGGAGGCTATAAGCTTTCCCTGTTAAACATACCTTCCCTCTCCAGGAGAAATTCTTTCCATAACCCTGACAGAACGATGAGACAAAGGGAAGAGGACACTCAGGACGGTGAATGTAGAGGAAATCCGATAACAAGCCCCAAAATCTAAACACACACACACACACACACACACACANCAGCATTTGGTCTACTATTAGTACTAATAATAATTGCAGTACTACTTGATGGAGCATGTTTTCCAAGCCCAAGGACATTTCACAGATAACAGACACACAACACACATACAAAATTTACCCTGATCTTCGAATTCAAAAAGTTTTCGCACCCCTCCCTCCCTCCCTCCCTCCCTCCTTCCCTCCCTCCCTCCTTCTGTAATAGTTGCATAAGAGTCCCTCAGATGCCTCAGTGTGAAAAGATTTACATTTACATTTACGGCATTTGGCAGACGCCCTTATCCAGAGCGACTTACATTTATCTTATTTATACAACTGAGCAGTTGAGGGTTAAGGGCCTTGCTCAAGGACCCAGCAGTGGCAGTTTCTTTTTAACATCTTAGATTAACGGACTCACTTGTCCTGGTTCTTGCGGAAATCCACCTTGTCGTGGCACTCGTAAACCCAACCAGGAGCAAAAATGGCTGTAGAAAGTCCATGTTTACGCACCAGCTCAAGAGCCTAGAAGAAGAACAAAAACATTAAGATATAAAATACATATATAACCACGTTGAGACCGACTCAGTTAGTTCACGCCTCTATATTCTATGCGTTTTCATCCCTAATGCTTTCAGTGCACTGTTCTGGAGTCACGAAAAAGACTAAACAAGACTTGTACACCTAAAATCAGACTGTGTCATGACTTGCACGAAAGCGAATCTCACCTTATTCGTTTCAAACTTTCCTCCCACTACGTCTCCTCTTGCAAACACATCGATGCCGACGTAAATATCGGCCAGACGCCCCTGTGCTGCTGAATCGGACACCATATCCTCCAGACTGCTCTCCGTCCAGTTATAGTTGGTGAAAATGCCATCGCACGCATCAAAAAACACTCTGTTTGGAGCAGAAAGATGTTATATAAGCTTCCCCCAAAGATATATCCCTCAGACATTACCATGATGGACACGTGGACCCTGGAAAGCCTTTAATAATTCAGACGTGTACTAAAGATCGTGCCCCAACAACAACATTAACCTCATTAGAAAGCATGTTGGTGTTAGGATCCACAGCTGAACTCTTCCTCTGGGTTCTCCTATGAAAGGAGGCAGCTGTAAGCAGATGTAATGAAAATCACCATGTTTGGGGTTTCCAATATGGCAAAATTGTAATTATATAATTCTAATTCCACTGGTGCATGTAACAGTTGGCCTAAAATTCCTAACTCTATGAGCATGCTGGTATTTTAATGCAACCTGTACTGTACACTCCCCATACCTGAGGCTCACCTGTTGCTGTAGTTGAGTTGGTTTTGCCATTGCAGAGAACCGTCCTCCAGAACGCTGTCGTACCAGATCACCAAACTGCCGGGAACTTGCTCATGCATCTGATCGGTGACGTAGCGCAGGAACGGAGCCATGTGTTTCACAGAACCTTTCTACACACACACACACACACACACACACACACACACACACACACACACACACACACACAGTTTAAATGCTATACTTTTAAACTTACTGCACTTCATTTTGTAACATGCAACATAAAGTTAGCTCACACTCAGCACATTCTCTATGTTTATGAGCCAGCCGTCGAAGCCGTAACAGTGCGCAATCTGCACCAGTTTATCAGCAACTGAGCGATACTGTTCCTCTCCGGCCAGGAAAACCTCACACATCTTCCCTCCCTCCGTCCACTCCGTGATGAAGGTGCCTGTGAACAAAACAAAAAAATAAAAAAATAAAAAAATAATGTGGTTGTATAAGTGTGCACACCCTCTGATACCTGTGGATGTGGCTGTGTTCAGAATGAAGCACTCACATTCAAACTCGTGTTAAATAGGAGTCAGTACACACCTGCCATCATTTACAGTGCCTCTGATTAACCTCAAATAAAGTTCTGCTGCTCTAGAAGGCTTTTCTTAACTATAATATCATATAGTACACGTTTGCAAATATTGGCTCTCTAAAACCGGTGAACCTTGTGTTAACCAGAGAACTGANGAGAAGACTGACCTAGCGAGAGCACGCCGTGTTTATGAGCAGCGTTGGTCCACATGGCAGGAGGAATGGTCACCATATGATGGCTGAAGTAGTTGAAGATGTCGATATATTTCCAGTGATAGAACACATACGGTGTGTCCACCTCTGTACCTTGAATAAACCTTAGAGGGGAAAAAACATTATCATGACAGCCAATTTGTGCACAATGCACTATAATATTGTCAGAACTACTGATTTTTTACAACCCAGGATATCTGGCTTAATCTTTCCTATAAATCCATAATGATCTCTGATGGCTCTGCATCTTCTGATAAGTGGAGCAGGCTTTAACCTCCAACTGCACAAAGTTCAAGGTACGTGAATAATTATACAAAGCTGCTGATGGAAAACTCCCTCAAAGGACTCTTCACTACTTAGGAAACAATGAAAATAAACCCTAAGATCTACTAAAAGCTCAAGACTTGTTTATTTTATGTTACTTTTTTTAAAATGACTCTGTTGTCGACTGTTAATGAAAAATGTTAAGTGTTGGTAACACTGAGTGCTAACAGTAGTGTTAGTGAAGTGATGAAGTCAGTACCTGTCCTCCAGGTATCCTCCCATCATGTCATGACTGACGAGCGTCCTCATCTGAGAGTCCTTCAGCGGCGGCCATCTTTTCTCCAACGGGACGGCGGCCATGTTGAATGGATTTGCATCGCTGCGCTTCCAGGAAAGCAGCTCATCTAAAGACTTCAGGGCAGTGCTGATGGGCTCGGTTGTGTCCTGATCGTAGTGTTGCGCTGCTCGATGGGAATCGTTCGGGGAAAAAAAAAAACAAGATATGAGTTTTTTAGTGGTGTAAAAGTACGAAAGTAGAAAGAGTCTCTGGACTAATGTTTTAGTCTGCATGGAGACTTCTGTGAAGTGAACTGCTCCGAGATACTAAGCAGTATGTGAGCATGTGATTTGGGATGCAGCCCTATGCAGTCCATGTCATTTGTGATGCTTTTGTGACAATTGCGTTAGGAATAAAACATGTTGAAAATAATCAAAGCCGCCACCCCATCATTTATTATTTTCAACGTTTTATTCCTAACACATTACGCAGTGGTTAAAAGAATGGAATAAAATCATTCCCGACACATCGAGTACCTGATAGATGAGACGACTTGAAGGTTATGACTTCATGGACACTTCTCTGATCCTCTGCCTCATATCTGGTAAATAGGATTAATATTAATATTAACATTAAGATTAGTAAGTTACGATCCTTTACTACTGCTACAGTAGAAGTCTGGAGCATGAGATCAGGCTGCGTGAAAGACAGACAGCACTAGACATCATCTGATAAAGGAAAAGGCATACATGAGATAAATGAGCCTAACTAAATCACCCCAAACCATGTGGCAAAATGTGTTATAGTCTGATGAGACCAAATCCAAAAGGTATGTTTGTCACCAAAAAAAGCACATCACCAAAAGATCACCATACCCGTGATGAAGCACGGTGGTGGCAGCATCATGCTTTGGGCTGCTTTACTTTGATCGTAGTGTTGCGCTGCTCGATGGGAATCATTTGAAAAAGACAACACGGTATGAGTTTTTAGTGGTGTAAAAGTACGACAGTAGAAAGAGTCTCTGGGCTAATGTTTTAGTCTGCATGGAGACTTATGTGAAGTGAACTGCTCCGAGATACTAAGCAGTATGTGAGCATGTGATTTGCATTTCGTTAGTCAACACTTTACGTCGCTGCTTCAGATTCAGCCCAGAAGTCCCTGTTCAGAATTTTTGGCACCCTGGCAAGAAGGATAACAAAATTCCACACAGGTACCTAGTTACAGCACGACAGTGGAGCACTATTACAGTTCTCAGTGTTATCGAGCAGTGTAGAAATACGCAGTTCTTTTCTATCAGAGGTGATCTGTACACGAATCTGAGATGGAACCAATCTTCACTAATGCATCTGACAGTTCAGCCAGAACTGGTGCTTTTATCAAGGTGGAGGGAATCACGAACAGCTGACATTAAGGCTGGAAAAAGTCCTGACCTGATTTATTTTGATTCATTTTTTAACCTGCCACTTTAACAGGGGTGTGTAGACTTTTTAGATCCACTGTATGTACAGTACTGTCTGTCTTGTTTGGCAAATAGTTTAGAACATACACTTTCAAAACTGTAAAAACTAAAATTATAACAAACCTATAAAACTAAACTAAAGTTTACAGTAAAGAACTTTTTATAAACCGCTGTATTAGTCGTAATACTCACCCGGTTTCTGTTTTAGCGATCTTTCCATCCATATCCTCCGTGCCCTCTGTCTTTCTTCTCCGGCCAACACTCTTATCTTTCACCCTGCTCGAGTCACCGTCCATAACAAACAACAACCGCTTTCCTCACATATGCGGAAAATACCGGAGTTTAAAATCTGTCTTCAGAGGCACCAATGAGCGCTTCCGCGTTAACTCTGATTGGCTGATCTGGTACCGCTGTGTTTACGTCACAATGATACCGGAAGCGAATTGAAAACCCGCAACAACAACAACAAAACTACACGTCCCATGAACTTCCGCTCTCCAGCCAGGCTTGTGCTTTAGCCATAATCACTGCTTTTTCAACAATAACTGCAAGCAGATGTTCGCGTTTTGTCAGTTTTAGCCATCTAACCCTTAACAAAAACATCCTGTTGGACTTTCAGTTTATCCTGTAGGATCTTATTCGATTTTTAAAATCTTATTGGCATATTAATTGTGTTTTATGGGAAATGTGTTATTGTGTGTGTTATTGGAAAGATGTTGGGAATTACAGAGGGGCTTCTTTAGGTGTTTTAAAATCCTAAAAGATTTTCTTTAAAAAATATTAGTATAATATTTTAATATAATAGTATTTTCTAATTTAAAAAGAAGAAAAAGGAGCAAGAGACAAAAAACAGAGATTGGTAATTTATTGAAAACTGCATTTAAACTCAAACAGGCTGTTCATCTAGTCATCTAGACCACAGTCTGAAGGACAATGACATTAAAGCCTTATTTTGGCACTGATTTGAACTTTTAAAGGCGATGGGCTTAAACTTTTGATCAGCTGATGATCAGCCTGTTTGAGTTTAAATGCAGTTTTCAATAAATTGCCAATCTGATTGAAAAAATGAAAAATGAAAAAAATGAAAATCAGTTTTCAATAAATCCACAGGGTGAATGAAATCCTGATTAGACTCCTGTTTCTTGCAGAATAAGATTCTGACACGCAGCTCGCTGTAGGTTTGACTGAATGATTCAGTGAGTCGTTTGCGAAGGAGTCGGTTCTTTTAGGTGGCACTTGAGAGCCGAATCGCATATATGAGCCGAATTGGACTTTTTAAAAAATAGAAGTAGCTTTATACCTTTGTACCTTTACTCTGTCTGCGTAATTTAATCAAATTGCTTCCATGAAAATCTCTGTTCAGCATCTGATTAGTGAGTCGTCTATTTGACTCTCTGAGTGTGAGGCAACTGGATAAATAGTTTTTTAAATGTAAAAAAAAAAATCAATTTAAAGTAATGCTGTTTTGTTAAATAGACGGACTCTGTATTAGAAAAGTCCTCAGTTTAACACTAAATTGCACTAAAGACTCAAAGAACAAAATGTTTTGTTGTTTTAATATGAAAATAGGGATAAGTGACGCTGTGTCCTTTAGTTTGTTTATGATCTACTTTTTCATATGCATATGGGAATTGTTGAATGTCTTGCTTTTGGGTATTTTTTCCCTTTTTGTTGTAATGATTCTACAAATTATGTTTGCTTTATACATTTATGAAACATAATAATAATAATAATAATAATAATAATAATAATAATAATAATAATTTATCCTATTATCCTACTGAGATTTTTACTCTTTTAATTTTGTTTAATTCTGTTTTGTTATTTAAAAAAATATATATACAAATTATAAAATACTCACATTCTGCACTGGATCTAACAGTAGAAACGCGCGAGTGAGAGAGGGGGGGCGTGGCTTAGCTCACCGGAAGTGAAGGCTGGAGTGGGCGTGGCTAGGAGCTCTCCTAAACAAAGCCGTGTGTCATTGCAGTGTATTTACTGTGCTGATCTGGAGGTTAAATGGTTGTGGTCGGTGCAGATCGGAGTGCCGTGTCTGAAGTGTCAGAAATGTCCGCCGCTAGTCAGGCAGAGAGAGCTGTGCTGGTAAGGCTGTGCTCATGCTGTGTTTGCTTAGCTGCTCTGTTTGCTTCATCAGCTCTATCTAGCCTGTTACCTCACTGAGGAATAACAGAGTGATGACTGGACACAGAGCAGATGGGATCAATCACCATGGCAGTCCTGTTTCTAACAGCATGCTTCTGTTATCAGTGTGCAAACCTTACTGTTAACCTTCATTTATCTCCACTTCATTTATCTCCACTTCATTTATCTCCACTTCGCAGAGGAATATTGACTGTCCTTTCAGCTTACGTGCAGAAATCTGATTGACTCATAATTTTATTTTTTTGTCACATAAAAGCCAAACATCTGTTGCTTTCTCCCACAGGAGGAAGAGTTTAACTGGCTCCTGAAAGAGGAGGTTCACGCCGTGCTGAAACAGCTGCAGGACATTTTGAAGGTAATTGGGATTTAGATACAGAATGAACGCCTCAGATTGACTGGGATCTATCTCCTTTAAATGGCACACATCTAACAAGATACCATGTCATTTCCATCATCTAGGAAGCTTCGAGACGTTTTTCAGTGTCCACTCCAGGGATGGAGGGTCAGCTCAAACCGGAGAACTTCATCCTTGGCAGCTCTACGTAAGCGGGCTAAATTATTTATGTTTATGGGCTTTAAGACAGTTTGTGTCCTGTGATCATAGGCACCGTGTCAACCTCAGCTGATTGGATAAAGTAAATCTGATGTGATACAGATCTGGTGTTTCAGACCGGTTCTAAGTCCAATATTGACACTAAACAAGTTTAATAAATGCAACACTAAAGTGCAAGTTTATTACGGCAATCACTAAAGCATACATTGTGGCAAACTAAACGTGTACTTCCAAAATATAGTACTGCAGTTGCAAGGATCTGGAACTGGTGGAGAGATGTAAGAACGAGTGCGGGCACAGAGGCTTGGTTTGTTAGCACATTTGCCTCCAGGGTTGGGGGTTCGATTCCCACCTCCGCGTTGTGCGTGCATAGCTTGCATGTTCTCCCCGTGCTTCGGGGGTTTCCTCCGGGTACTCCAGTTTCCTCCAAAAGTCCAAAGACATTGACATCTCTAAACTGTCTGTAGTGTGTGAGTGTGTGTGATTGTGCCCTGCGGTGGGTTGGCACCCGGTCCAGGGTGTCCTCTGCCTCGTGCCCCGAGTTCCCTGGGATAGGCTCCATGTAGAAAAATAAACGTAGCTTTTTACGATCATACGCAAAGAACAAATAATTGAAGAACTAATACAAACTCATTATTCAAATAATAACACGTGTGTTCTAAACAGATACCAATGCAGATAGGAATAGGAAGCACATTGTTCGTTTTTTTTCTTTAGAAAGCTTGTTGGAAAGATTTACATGGCATTTGGTTGAGCCTATCGAAATAATCGCATGAGCAGGACTTTACTTTAATGTGGGTGCAAGCAAGCAGTCAGATATGTAGTTTAAAAAAAATTATGTTCATTGACATGAACACACAGCATCCATTTATTCATTTATTCATCAATTCCAGGAAGAGATCCTGGCATTGCGATACACCTTTAATGTGGATATATTACATATACAGTATGATGCTAGAGTGAATCTCCGAGAGGTCAGACACCACTGAGTCGTGACATTACAGCACATTTCCATCGAAGAATAATGTGTAATTTCTACCTTAAGTACCTTAATGTGTAATTACAACCTAAAGTAACAAAGCGCTGTGTGATTGTCGTGTTTTGTTTAGCATGGACCAGGTGAAAGGAGTCCTCACTCTGCAGGGAGACACTCTGACCCAGGCCGTAAGTGCTGTGTTGCTGAGTCATATCTACTCATATCCCTTTAGACAGATGTGGCAAAAGTTCAGCCGTTTGCACAGGGTTTCTAGACAAAGAGGATGTTGCAGACAAAAGTGCATCATAAGCTGTAATTAAGTGCTTCTGAGGCTGTAGGAGATGAAACCAGTTGATAAAATGGTTGATGATGAAATAATTGTTGTCAAAACATGACATTCTTTTTCACCGGGTTCCAAAATTTTGAGAATGTAGATGAGCTTATTATTGCTTCCAGTTACTGGAATTTTAAACATGATTATGTACTGTAAATAATAGCAGATGTTTATATTTATATCTTTTCCCAGAAATCAAGATAATCAGATGTCTGTAAATCAATCTTCTGGGCTAGTTGCAAACTAGCATTAAAGAAAACAAACTTGCAAACCTGAATACTCAACAAACTAGCCTAACCTGCTAACATACCTGCTAACCTAGATTACAATTAACAGGCTAACACACAAAGTATCATTATAAGAATATATCAACTACAAAATAGCATTATAGTTAACAGACCAGCCCATAAACTATTATGACAGTAGAAAAGACTAGCTCACGAACTAGCATCATATTTAACATGCTAGCCCACACATTAGCACCATAGTAAACAGGCTAAAATAACCCAGTGGCATATTATACAGAGTAGGAACATAGCTAAACAAACTAGCTTTACAGGAAAAAAACATCATTATACACACAAAGTGTCATAATTAAGTAGAATTATAGTTTACAGGCTAAACCACAAGCTAGCACCTACACCACAAAGACTAGCTCATAAATTAGCATCATATTTGACAAACTAGCTGACAAAATACACCATAGTAAACATGCTAACATAGAAGCTGATGTCAATAAACAGATTATACACATAAAGAATATGTTAATATAGAAAGTATAAGACTTTTTAACAGGCTAATCCACAAGCTAGCACTGTAGTAAACTGTTAACCCACAAACTATCATCACAGTAAAAGGCTAGCTCACAAACTAGCATCATATTTGACAGGTTAGCCCACAAATTAGTACCATAGCAAACAGGCTAGCACACAAACTAACTTTAATAGTAAATATGCTAACATAAAAATATCATTATAGTAATTATTAGTGTTATATTTGTTACTATGTTTTTCACTGACGCTAATCAGTTAAATTGAGTTACAATATGTGTTTGTGTAGGCTAAATAAATGTGAAATGTTGTTCATTAGGTTCCTCCTGGCTGAGTGGATAGCTGTCGCTTTTGTATATATATGATGGAAATGTTTTTAACTAAATATTGTAGGAAATATTCTTCTATTCTACGTGTTTAAAGAAATGTACTGTTCAAATTCCACAATGAAAAGCTGGAACACATTTGTTTTTAAATTAGCTGCAGTTTTTGTGTCTTGCTTGATTATAGGGCTTTGATTATAGCTTGATTCGAAGTTATTGGTTGTATCCTGATGTTGTTTTGCAGGATATCAATATTAAGGTGGCTAAAAGCACTCAAGTCATGCATTTCACTTTCCGTGAGGATAAACAGTGGAAACTACAACAGGTGGGCTCTTAGATTACGCAACACATCACCTAACGTTTTTACGTTTTGAAGTTAATGCAGAAACAGATTATCTTCTGTATGGAGAGTACGTTGGGTGAGTATGGGCTGATCCTCACATTGATACAGGACACATATGAAATATTATATTATACAACAGTTAGTTCAGATCCGCTAATTTGATTGGTCAAGCAGCATTACAAGAGTGCTTATATTTCCTATAACTGCACTGGGACGTTTCACTGCGTGGATCACTCCGCTCATCTGTGTTCACCATGTAACATGCTATAAAGTGCGTGTGGCTTCTTCGGGATCTATTTCGGCTAGCGGAGCAAACGTGAACGGAACATTTAGCCATATTGTGTCCAAAATGTCACTTATTCGCAATCGTGCAGTTATACTGATTACTGGCTACAGCCAAATCACAGCCGTGTCATTATTCAGTACATCTGCAATATTGCTTAAGCATTTATTATTCTTTCAGTATATATACAGAATACTGCACCATAAATTTTAAAAAAGGACTTAATTAATTGATCATGTGGTATGGCCATTGTAGCATACGCTTGTTTTGATTTTGAACTTTGCTCTTAAAAAGCTTAATCTTTCCCCACCTGTTCCTCCTTCATGGTTGAACACTAATTCTGCACAGTGGACTAACGTGTGTTTGCTCACAGATCCAGGATGCGAGGAACCACGTGAACCAGGCGCTTCAGCTGCTCAGCAGCCGCGATGACAGCTATCACTTCAAAACCGGCGCTGAGGTCAATAAGGTTCGTCGGGTTCACAGTTTCAATAGTATTTTTCTTTTCTGTTTTAGACATGCCTTCGTCCTGTGCATAACAATGACATCATACGAGATTATGTGGTTTCGGGCCGGCTGGTATAAAAGGGAAAGCAGCGTTAAGCCCTCCCTCACGTTCTAGGAAAAAATACAGAAAAAATAAAGGTCTGTTTTTTACTACCGTGTACCCGAGAACTACAGCATCACCAAAGGTTGTAAGTAAAATTACAGAGAATGCTATGAAGTAGAGGCTGGGTCTGATTTCTTTCTAGCCCAGACAGTAGATTCACACTATTAAAACCTCACTGTGGGTTCGAGTCTCGGGTCCGGCAGGGATTGTAGGTGGGGGAGTGAATGACCAGCGCTCTCTGCCACCCTCA
>CM074957.1:16274861-16291409 GCA_037577455.1 Pangasius macronema | reverse complement strand
GACGAAGCTGTTGGGAGGGTTTTGATTCCCTCAGGGACGAAGCTGTTGGGAGGGTTTTGATTCCCTCAGGGACGAAGGTGTTGGGAGGGTTTTGATTCCCTCAGGGACGAAGGTGTTGGGAGGGTTTTGATTCCCTCAGGGACGAAGCTGTTGGGAGGGTTTTGATTCCCTCAGGGACGAAGCTGTTGGGAGGGTTTTGATTCCCTCAGGGACGAAGGTGTTGGGAGGGTTTTGACTCCCTCAGGGACGAAGCTGTTGGGAGGGTTTTCACTGGAAGAAGCTGTTGTGGAATCTGGTGGTGGTAGCACGGATGCTCTGCTACCTTCTGCTGGATGGCGAGAGGATGAAAAGTCTATGAGAGGGGTGGGAGGGTCGTCCTCTAAAAAGCAAGTGTCCATGTTTAAAGGAAATGTCCACCTGAACAGCTTACATGCACAGAAGCTAACGCGAGCTTCAGCAGTGTCCAAGGTGTATTTCGGTTGTTACGGTTGTTATTAGCAGACAGGCTGGTTTGAGTATTTCAGATATTGCTGATCTCCTGGGATTTTCACACACAACAGTCTCTAGGAATGTTCCTAATAAACGGTGAGTGTATGTAAGGAATAAAGCACAACACAGAGTGCCTTTATAGGAAAATACGTAAAGTAAGTACTCTACGCACAGCGGAGTCGCTGTTATCCCCACAAAGCTCATTATTTTCCCATAACAGCACACTTTCAACTCTTATTCCAACTCTAACCATTTTTCTGCCTATTAAAGAGCGATATGTTGTATTTTTATCTATTTATAGTTACATTTAGGCTTGAGGAATAGCAAACCTCTACTATAATGGCTATGAGAGTGCGGGGAAAAAAGGAAAGTACAAAAACGTGTGTGTGTGTGTGTGTGTGTGTGTCTTTTCTTGGTGTAAGGGTGAGAAGCAGTCACAGGAGAAGTTTTACTCGATGGCGGCTCAGATTAAACTGCTGCTGGAGATGCCTGAGCGGATGTGGAGTGCGCTGGAGGGAGCTCAGTACCTGCAGGCCACTCAGCTGCACCTCCTCTGTGCTCACCTGCACCGGCTGCTCCACCTGGACACGCCCACCGCCTCATACAGCCCTGTTCTGAGCCGCTTCCCCATCCTCATACAGCAGGTCGCCGCCGCTGGACACTTCAGGTAACGCCAAGACTCTCTCTCTCTTTCTCTCTCTCTCTCTCTCTCTTTCTCTCTCTCTCTCTCTCTCTCTCTCTCTCTCTCTCTCCTTCTCTCTCTCATTCTTTCACTGTTAATCACTGACTCAACACTGTATCATCTTGAAACAGCATGAAATAGTAGTGTATCGAATCACAGCACAGGAGACACGTTTCAGAGCACAGATACGCCGCCTACTTACGCAGCCTCCTCTGCAAAGAAATGACGGTATTCTGAGATTTCTGTGACGTTATTGTTCATGCTCAGTATTGAGGTATATCACATGTAAGGAATAAAATGTGACTGGGCGTGGCTTTTATCTCCCTGTAGCTGATTATTTTCCTGTAAAAGCACATTCCAATATATATATATATTTTTTAAATTCCACAGAAATTCGTCAGTGACCATTTTTTACGTTTATTTAAGAATGACGCATACTTTTTGTCCTTCATAGTCATGTTTATTGTTGCAAAGCAGGTTAGTTCCTGTTATCACTTATGTTGTAGCAGCTATAAAAAGCTCTTTCCACACCAGCTTCACATTGTGACTAGTTCCAAAAACAAACAAACAAGAAACTGAGAAACTGCATGACTCTCTGCTTCTGACTGATACTGGAACGCGAAATAAACGTCTGCTTCTGCAGAACCTCGCCGTGTACACCGTTCACACCCCCTTTTTTAATCTGGTCATGTTTAGTGTCACTCCTGCGAGTCCTCGTGCGTGTTGTTGCTTTCAGAGTGTCGGCAGCGCTCGAAGTGTGCTTATTGTAAAACCTCATCCCTCCTCCTCCTCAGGTCAACGATCCTGTTGGACAGTAAGTCGGTGTTGCGGGGCAGAGCCGTATCGGATCAGGCTATCGCTGAAGCGCTGGTGTCCACCATGCTGCTGGAAGACAGCTCGCCTCGCAAGGCCCTCGCCGACTTCCTGCTGGCCAGGACAGCGTCCATACAGCAGCTTCTCAAGCAGCCTCAGCACGGTATACACACACACACACACACACACACACACACACACACATATTATAGTCATGATTAGCCATTTTTGCTTACTTTTTAATGTATTATATATTTTTTTTTTTTCTTATTTGGGGCAAAATGTACACTGTCTGAGAGAATGTGCTGGGGGAAATCTACTGAGTGTTGTTCACCTTCAGAGAGAGAGAGCGATGCAAACATTACGTCTGTGTTTACACCTGTACTAATCCTTTATCACATTAACATCATAAACCATGATAAAGTTTGGCAAATTGTATGCTGTACATACACGGCTGCATTAACATCTTATTATTAGAAGTGAATTTATTATTGTATAAATGAAGATTATGCTAATATTATTTTTAGTACGTCTGTCGGGTTTGTGCTGAAATGTTGTGGTTTGCTTCAGGAGCTGGGATTAAAGCTCAGGTCTGCTCTCTGGTGGAGTTGTTAGTCACCACGCTGTATCAGGCCCACGCTGTGTTCTACCTGCCTCCGGAAGGCCGCGCGGCGGAACCCGGCCTCGGCTACGGGCTGCTCTTCGCCACGCTGGAGAACGTCACCTCCGGTAGAGAAGCAGCTGCCTTATTGCCTTCTTGTGCCGTCAGATCATTTTGTTTATTTCAAGCATTTTAAGAAATATGCTCAATCGTCTCATGATGAGAAATATTAGCTACCCTTACCTTTACTCTCCTTTACTTCCACCCTAAATTGTTTACTCCAAACCTTAGTGGTTCTCATAGATCTAATCCGAGTGTGTCAGGTTAGAGTTTGATGATTAACGAACCTGCTCGGATTGTAGGAGTGTGATGAGTGTGATGAGTGTGTGTGTGTGTGTGTGTGTGTGTGTGTGTGTGTGTGTGTGTGTGTGTGATATCACATGGACATCCTCTGTACTGTTTGTGCGTTAATTCTTCTTTGTGTGCTGCAGGTAAAGGCAGGAAGGTGTTGCACGGCGAGGTGAGTTCAGGCGGCTGGTTTAAGTATCTGCCGTCGTCGGTGACGGATTTCCAGCCTGCGCTGCGAACGCTGGCCCAGCCCATCCAGAGCGAGCAGCTCCGGGATACACTGCAGCACTGGATCGACACGTGAGCGTCCCGCCGTCTGAATCCCACCGAGCCGTTACGAATGTACTTCTCGGATTCGAAATAAAACACTTCAGGGCATGTTGTAATAGGAGAGTAATTAGAGATAGGAGAGAGAAAGGTTGCATGACTTTGGCAGCTTGAAGACGATAACATTTACCAGTAACATCACGCCCTGAAGAGCTTTATTTCACTTATACCACAGCAGTTTGCCAAGGAGTAAATGTTTTTTTTTAGCAGTCAGTGAATGTCACTTTTTCTGTTACTTTTTATCAGTTTATAGTTACATTTGATTCCTACTGATTTATATAATAATTCGCTCGCATTCTTTTCTGCGTATGTTGTGTGTCAGGTGTAAAGAGGACATGCGCAGCGGTGTGAGCAGCCTGCTCATATACGTGAAGAGCTTGAAGGGTTTGGCCTCCATCCGGGACGCGGTGTGTGACCTGCTGAGCAGCGAGTCCATCAGCCAGCACTGGAGCGGAGTGTGTGAGCGCCTGCTGGACAAACCGCTCGACCTGTGGCATGACCTGCTGCAGCCACTCTTCCTGCACAGACTGCAGGTAACGGCTCGCTCACACCGAGCTGGACACTGGGAGATTTTCTTGCATCTGAGCAGTCAGGTTTCAGAATGGCATCATACACTGGACGCTTTTTTCCCAACGCAGACAGAGCTGAGAATGTCTTGGGAGCTTTGTACATTAGCGCTAATTGACTGTTATAGACATTTATAACGAATCACTGAATTAAACTAAAGATATATTAAATAGTCAGCTAACTAGCTCAGTTTACTAACGAGCTAAAATCATTGGTATACAAAGTGACTTTCAGAAATTCTAGATCACTTTAATATAAAAAAAAAGAAAAAAATTCCGAGTCTGTTTGTTTGTTGTTTTCTTTGTGCCGTTTATCCGTTTCTGTCTCTCGTTCTGTGTATGTGCAGGTGATCACTCTGGAGGGCATGGAGTCGATCTCCAGCAGCTGCAAACAGCTGTTGTCCTCCACCCTTCAGGAGCTGGAAGGAGAGGCACTGAGCCGTGGTACGAGGTTTGAGAGCGACGTGTCCTCGTTTCTTTGGTGCGAGTCTCAGTCGGACCTGCCGAGCGATGCGGCGTGGGTGAGCGTTTCTCAGCGCAGCTCACGGCCCGAAAGTGGTCTGTCCATGAAGACTCACGCCCTCACACCGCGCGTCCAGAACTTCTGCGCCGCCCTCGACTCCAAACTTAAGGCCCAGCTTGAGGATCTGGGGCACTTCCTGCCCTCGGACACTCCTGCTTCGTGTCTGAAACGCTACACAGACGGGCCGGCAGTGGAGCAGGCGCTGAGCGAGCGCAGCACGGCCTGTCTCATGGACATCACGAGCAGCGTCCGCACCGAGCTAGCAGCTTCATCAGGGCGAATGAGCTCTGTCCTGTTCCTGGCCAGACTGTGCCAGTCTCTGGGGGATCTCTGCCCCAGCCTAAAACAGTGCATTCTGGGCCGGCAGGGGGAGAGCAGGAACACAGGAAGCCCCCGGGTCCAAAGCAGGAAGTTGGGAAAAGCAGGTGTGAGTAAAGATTTGGACCTCAGCCCAGCTCAGGTCACATGGGCCCGAATGAAGGAAGAACTGCTCACCTGCAGCATGGAGGCATATCGCATTTGGAGCTCTGCTGTGTCCCAGGTAAACCACACACACACACACACACACACACACACACACACACACAGAATGTGTTCCACTTCAGGGTGAGAATCCCATCCCATTTTTCAGAAACAGTGGCATCTATCCTGCACACATGATCTCTGATGTCTGTAGAACAAAAATAAAATAACTAATGAAACCAAAATAGTATAGCAAAAGTATAGTTCTTACTCTCTCTGTGTGTGTGTGTGTGTGTGTGTGTGTGTGTGTGTGTGTGTACTAGACTTTGGTGAGGCAGTTTGCTAGTTCTCTGCACGCTGCTACCCCTGGCTCTGTCCTAATCACTGCCACAAACTGGGAGGAGCTGGAGATCCAGGAAGAGGCGGAGTCAGGCAGCACGGTCATGTCTAAAATCCATCTTCCAGTCCAGGTGAAGGCTTTAGCATCATTAGCACAATGTTAGCGTTAGAGTCTGCACAATGCAAGATGTTCGCATTTGGGAAAACTCTCATAACTCTCATTCTAAATGATTCATTTTATAATATAATATATAATAGCGACAACGTTCTAGCAGTGAAGTCACTACTAATCACATGACATTCAAGTCAGATACATGAAATGTCTATGGATCTCTCATCTCGGTAAGCATGCGGTGTGTGTGTGTGTGTCTCTGCAGCCCTCGTGGTACGTTCAGTCTCTGCTCTTTCACCTGTGCCTGGAGGTGAACAAGGTCGGAGGTCATGCCGTGCCGAGGATCACGCTGACCGAGCTGCTGCGAGCCTGTCTGGATCAGGTGCTCGCAGAATACGATAAGCTCACTCAGCCCACGCAGAACAAGGTGACTGTCTGTCTTTCCCTCCACCTGTCTCTCTTTATGTCTTCCACTCTTTCTCTCTTGCTCTGTGTCCCACTGTCTCTGCCTTTTATTTGATCTTCCGATTTTGCTGTCTTCTTACATCATCTTTATTTTTGTCCCCCTCACCCTTCTACCTGTCTCTCTCTCTCTCTCTCTCTCTCTCTCTCTCTCTCTGTCTGTGGTGTAGGATGCAGCGCCCCCCATCACTCAGAATCGGGGCCTGCAGCTGCTGTTTGACGTGCGTTACCTCAGTGCCGCTTTAACAGCTCGGCTAGAGGACACCAGGAGCTCGCGCTCGCACGTGCAGCCCAGGTAACCGAACAGACAGCATCATTACGAAGGCTCATGGCCATTCATCACCAGCACACGTGACATTTGACCAAATCTTGTCAGACTTCACTGTTTATCTTCAGCGGTGTTTCCTGTGTTGTGTCTGTCGAATGTATTTCAGGATCCAGCAGATCTGTGATGCTCTGGAGAGCCGCATTGATCCTTTTGACCTGGACGTCTTCACTCCTCATCTGAACAGCAACCTGAACCGGATGACTCAGAGGACATCGGTAAGCACGTGACTGCTCGCTGGTTCAAGCTAACAGGAAGCACACAGTAACTCAAACAACCACTCTTTACATCCGTGGTGAGCAGAAAAGCATCTCACAACGCACAACAGGTCAACCCTTAAGGCGGATGGGCTACAACCACGTCGGATTCCACTCCTGTCAGCCAAAAACAGGAGTCTGAGCCTGTAGTGAGCACAGGTTCACAGAAAGTAGACAGTTAACACATTAAAGAACATCCAGACTTCAAGTTCTTCTGAGTGATCACCTTTATCCTATAGTGAGACATTCCTGTCCTGATGCGAGGGGTCTCTTCAGGTTCACTTCACCCCCAGTCACATGAAAATGAGATAAATCATAAGCTCTGGCCTTCAGTCACCAGATCTTTACCCATTCCAACACCTACAGGACATTTTGGAGTGAGATGTTACACAGCGCGCTCCACCACATTGATCCAAACACAAATTGAGGGAATATCTTTGGGAAGAATGGCTTTAATCCCTCCAGTACACTTCCACAGGCTTGCAGGATCATTCCTTTGTCAGCTGTCTGTATATTCATGGGGACGTATATACGTTATGTATAACATTTAGACATTTTGAGAAAAGAGAAAAAAATTCTGAGACAATTATACAATTCCGAGGAATTACTCTGCAATCCAACTAGCGAGCAAGTAAATCTTTTGACTTTGTCACAACGAACCAACCAACTTATCTCAATCTGAATGCCACTGATGAGAGCGTCTTGGCCCCCCAGGTCTCAAACATAAACAGGAAATGAACCTGTTGTTTATGTAAATGCAAGATTACTCCAAAATTGAGTTTCCAAGTGAACTTCCATGAGGAAACGATCCAGTGTTGAATATTAAACGAGCACCAAACTGCCGTCACTGTCATCTGGGCGGCTCGTTTCATTTAACTAAACATGGACACGAGTCCTGGCGCTGACGTCTTCTGAGTTCCTGTTCAACTGTGGAGACTCTTGAATGTGTCTGAGAAATATTTACATTCACAAGTCGTAGATTTGACTGCAGAATACACGGCTTTTTTAATTCCTCATTCAGTAAACAATCTGGAGTCTAACATTGGACAGAACAGTTCATAACCCAGTCACTGGTTATAATCTTATTAACCCAGTGCTCAGTCTTGCCCTAATGACCGTTATCATCATTTCCACATTTCCAGGTGCTCTTAGGCCTTTTAACTGGCGCAGAGAAGCACTTCACTCCCAGGAGCAGTAATGTGAGCTCACAGGAGCCGTACAACATCCTTCCATTGGCCAGCAGTCAGATCCGGTATGGCTCGATACTCACTTATTTTCTTGCTAGTATTCTAGAAAGTGCATTTTTTCAAACAAGGTTATGAACTTGCTGTGATTTTATTTATTTTCCCCCCGGAAGGTTCGGTCTGCTGCCGCTGAGTATGACCAACTCCCGGAAAGCCAAATCATCTTCTAGAGCGGCAGACATCACCAGACCACTTGTGAGTATATATCACAAATTATTGTGTGTGTGTGTGTGTGTGTGAGACTTAGGATAGCTCGAGTATTTCCTGCCAAAGTAGAAGCTCTTTGTGCAGTTTTTTTTTACTTCCTCTATTAATGAACAATTTGTTTGCTTTACACTTTCAGTCTTACGTTACAATGTTCTAGAGAGACGGATTTCCAGATCTCGAAGCGCTTGGTGAAGTAACGCTAACGTGTGACGGTGCTGTGAGTTTGTCTGCAGTGTGTTTGCGAGACGCAGCTTCGCATGTTTTGTGGATTTAGTTAGTAATTAGTGGAGGAGTTTGAGCTGCATGATTCTCAGCCTCCTTCTGTCAGACACTCGCATCAACACTGAGCAGGAGAAATGATGCATTTATGAGCTAGTCCTCTGGCTAGGTGAGTTCTCCAGTGTGCTTGTGCTTTGGTGGGTAATCTCACACTCCCAAATGTGAACGCTGGGAAACAGTGATGGAACAAGCCGGCCTGGAGAAACGAGTAGGGAACTGGCTGGCTAGCTATAATGACGTCTCCCCATTCTATAATATGCTAAAAGCATAGCATTAGCACTCGGGCCAATTTAAATCAAGCTGATTAACTCTTCAAGTCGCTATTGCACAGCTTCAGCAGTGTAAAAAAAAACGTTTGAAGTGAATAGTCACAGTTTGCCTTAACTATAATATCAGTCCACATGGGAGTTTTTCCTACTCATTCGTCTCGTTCTCGTTCTTTTCAGATTCCTCCCTCGTCCAATCCCATTCCAGAAGACAGCTTCCGCCCAGGGAACCTGTTCAGGCAGTTAGCCAATCAGGAAGAGGAACCCGCTGGCCCCTCCCTCTTTAAGTTAGGCTGGCTTTCTGGCATGGGCAAATAATTTTTTCTTGGGTGTAGTGTAAGGTTTTTAATGCATTATTCACATTCTGTATAAATAATATATACATATAAATATGGTTTGAGATAAAATAGTGTGCTTGCATTTCTTAAACTAGAAATAAAGGTGTGTGTGTGTGTGTGTGTGTGTGTGTGTGTAATATGACCTCATAATGGGCCTTATTTATGAAGCTGAATAAGAACCAGTTTATTCATAAAAACTTCGTTTTCACAACAAATTGTGGTATTCATTAAAATCCTGTAATTTCGGAATTCAGTAAATCAGGACGATGTGTAACTGTCAGCCAGGACACGTAAAGCTATTTAAAAACAGCGGTTGGTTTCTCTGTGTGACCTGCTCGGTGCGCATGATCACCTGGGTACGGTGTAGATCTTTTCCCCCTCACATCATTTTCTTGTCACCTCACTTATTTCACAACTAACTCATCTCTTCCAGAAATACACAAGAGTTTATGGATATAAAGAAATGATGTAGAGAATGAAAACGCAGGCAGGCAGACAACAAATTTAATGCATTTTCCTGCAGGTTTACAGTCCATCCTGCTTAGGGTCATTGTGGATCTTTCTTGGAAACACTGAGGTGGGGGAAAACACTCTACATGGGATACCAGTCCGTCACAGGGCACCATGCACACGCACACACACACACACACACACACACACACACACTGACACTCATTCACACCTAAGGGTTTAGTTTAGCCAGTCCTCCTGCCTGTATGGGTTTTGGGAGGAAAGCAAAGAATTAGAAGGAAACTGGACAACCTGGAGGAAACCCACACATAGGGGCATGGAGAGAACGGGTAAAATTCCACATAGTAACCTGAGCTCAGGGTCCTTTGGATTTGGGAACCTTGGATGAGTGCCATAATCTTTACAAAGTCATGACTCGGACTAAAATTTGCCAAGATGGACACATAAGCTTCCGCTTCCTCAAAACAATTAGCTACATTCTGCAGTTGATTGCTAGGTATAGCACCATTAAACTACTCATGTACTGTCTCAATTTCCAAACACACATTTTCAGTGACTGCTGATCGATAGAGACTCTAAACTCATGATGACGGGCATAAAGATCCCGACAGGCAGGAAGTGGGGGCCCAAACAGAGGTATGGCTGAGGGACAGGGCAATAGTGGGGGTGGATAATGGATGAGCAGCGCTAGGAAGCTCCCCTAAGCCCAATACAACAAGACCCAAAGCAAGCACAGGTAGAGACTAGTTCAGAAGAGGAAGACAAGATGGGAGAGAGTGCTGAAATGGAAGATCACTCAGACGGACATGTGGCAGGCAGACCGCAGCGCACTGAGCTCAAATCCAGCAAATCTCCACGTACACAAATGTAACATCAAAAAGAGGATATCAGAGTAAAAGGTTGTTCATTTAAAAAAAAAGGTATAATCTGTCAATCTGTTGGACTACTTTTGGCCATATATACATATAATTTTTTTTTTCGGAGTTTCCAGGAATATCATAGATAGAACGACAGAAATGAACTCCATCACTTGCGGTCCAGTTTGCTGGCCAACAGTTTTTTAATATCGATGGGTCCGGCCGCAGCAGCTGCTTTGGCTTTTTCCTCCTGTTCCTGCTGCCACAGGACGATGGGGTCGATGCTGGGCTTACGGTTTCTAGCGTTTTGCTGCAGCTGAGCGTCACTGCCGAGGGGAGAGAATAACAGATGATGATGATGATGATGATGAAATGATACATTTACTGTATACTGAAGAGTTAGTAAACATAACCTCAGACTCAAGTGAATCAAACCCAGTGGCCATGACAACAACAATACCCATGTTTAATATCACAGTACATCATGTGACTGATCATGTGACTGATCATGTGACTGATCATGTGACTGTAACAGAGGTGCCAATGTTGCATACAAGGCAGAAGTCTGGTGTCATGGCTACGTAGTAATAAGCAGCTATATTTCTTTTTTTTGGTTTCTTGGCTCACAAGAAGTTCACCTAAAGAAATTGGGCATGAAGCCAGAGTAACCACTGACAGAAACAAATCCATTTTTCACGTCTCATGTCCTTTCCCCAGATCCTTCAGTTAATTAACTCTTCCACCGAGTCAGTTATATTCATTCATTTTCGCCCTGATTGCTGCTTTAGCTGAGAAAAGCACTTCAGTCTTCAGGTCTCTCCTAAACGCTAAGACTAAACCATAGATGTTGGCACCTCTGATTTGACCGTAATGACTTCATTTCCCTGAACACAAATGTAATCTGAATATGTACATGAATGTATATGAATATGGACTGCATGACACTTACGTGAAGTTGTGTGGTGCAGGTGAGAGCGCCTTTTTCTGAATGTCCTTGTAAACTGGTGACTTCAGATAGCGATAAAAAGTGTCCTGCAGGTGACGTACACAATTACAGAGCAACCATTAAGCAATAATAATAAATCATTTTTCCCATTTAGGATTTTTACCAGAAGTCGAACAATAGTAAGTGTTTTTTCAACATGGCGGTTTATGTATATATATCTATTACAGACATGATGTTCAGATCACACCTGAGAGGATCCAGGTAAGATAGAATAAAAGCGGGGATGGTTTGTTAGTGACGTTGGTGGCATCTCATTCGTTTCTTCCTCCTCACACCTGTAAACACGACTACTTAGGGAGGATTATTCAGTGGAGCTCGAAATATGTTCCAAACCTTTTTCATCAGCATGAAGATGTGTGTTTGAGCTGCATCCAGGACATAGCGGTGTGGATGTTCTAAACCCTTCACTGTCAGTCCCATCGTCCGACCGTCAATGTTAATCCAACGTGGAGCTCCTGGAGCTAAAAACGTCCTGCATACAAACACAGAGTTCAGAGTCTGTTAATTACATCTTGCTCACTTTCCATCAGGAACACCACTCGTGGCTCTTCTCTGGGGTTATGTTTTGTTTTGTTTTACAGGAACAGCAGATGGAAATGGACGTCCAGTAATGGATGCCAATATTAACGACATAAGAAAAGACTCTGAAAAGTGCCATGGTGTTTTTATCCACTTATGTATCTTTATGTCCATTAGTGGACTTCAGGTCAACAACTGTCCTTCTCTTTTAAGGTAAAAGATCTTTGGATTTCGCACTGGTGCTAAATAACTAAATGATTTTACCTGTATGCAACCTCATTTTCATACCTCATGGAAACAGGACACGGTCTAAAGCAACAACATGATCCCTGGAGACCGAGATGTTTCAAAACACTGCTTAACAGTTTACTGCTCTTCTGTATTAAGTGTTAGATGAGTTGCTAGAGAATGAAATATACAGCTCAAAAGAAAATATAATTATTCCAAAAGTAAATATATTCTTGCTCATTGCTCAGAAACGGCCACGTGAGGAAATTCCACACACTTTACTAATAAAAGTCTCACTTAAAAATGGTCTCAGCTTTCTCAGACATGGATGCTGCCGCTCCCCACTTCATCTCCTCAGCAGCCTCCCAAAAAGCCAAATTCTCACCTGCAAATAATCAGAATTAGTGAGCTCTTGTCTAAAAGCATAGATCCATAATCCAGAAACATCTATAAGAGTCGCCACACACACCGCTGAACTCCTTCTTCAGGAAGAGTTTGAAGTCGGCGCGGCCGCGTGGATCGTTGAGTAACTCATAAAAGCTGAAGGACCAGCGCTCAACTCTCATCTTTGTAGGGATTTCGACACTGCGTGACAAAACCACATGCAAAAACATCATTACAAATAACTGTCATTATTTATCAGTTATCAACAATTAGCACTGCTATACTTTCTGAAACTACACATCCATAACTCCGTCTTTTTAATTAGACTGCATCTACAGCATGATATGAAAATGATGGACCAGGTTTCCAGTTGTTGGACATGGAGGAAAGTAGAGTCAAAGCCAAAGATACAAACCATAACGAGAATTATTATTATTATTAGTAGTAGTAGTAGTAGTAGTAGTAGCAGTATGAGTCAAAAACTCACTTTCTCATGTTCAGATCCCAGTATGTGACATCATCAGCCTGCCAGGGGTTGCTGGGAACACACGACTTGAGAAATGGATCATGGTCCTGATATGTTGTCATGTACTTCACAAGCCTGAATGAGTGAGAAGACAAAACCCAAACAGGAAGACATTTTACAAAGTCAAGTCCAAAAGTCCACAAGTTATTAAACACTTCAGGAATATCACACTTCCCCACTTGCCACAAAAGTGGAAGCACACAACTGTCTATGTATGATGTAGCATTAAGGTTTCCCTTCACTAGACCTAGACATGATCCAGCATGACAATGCCCCTATGCACAAAGCAAGGTCCATAAAGACTTGGTTTGCCAAGGTTGGTGTGGAAGAACTCAAGTAGCCTGCAGAAAGCCCTAACCTTAACCCCATTAAACACATTTGGGATGAATTTCATAAACTGCTGATCTCATGGGAACAACCCCTTGTTCATGAGAGAGATCAGAGGAGAATAGCCAGACTGGTTTGAGCTGACAGGAAATCCAAATAAGCACTCTTTACAACCGTGGTGAACAGAAAAGCATCGCAGAATGCAAATCAAACCTAATCAGCTACAACAGCAGAAGACAACATCAGGTTCCACTCCTGTCAGCCAAGAACAGGAATCTGAGGCTACAGTGGGCGCAGACTCACCAAAACTCGACAATCAATCTTTTCTTTTACATAAAAAAATCATCAAAGCACAAAGTGAGCTCTCGCGCCCTGTGGATGATAGCTGAGTCATTCCAGTAGAGACTCCCACCAGGACAGAAATATTTCATCATAGGTGGTCAGTTAGAAGAAACTGAAAAAAATATACCTAAAGCTTAACAGAACCACTGGTTCTTCCTTTAACTTGTCAGCCGTTGGTATAAATTTCTTGTTGGTGCACTCAGGTTTAAGGACTAGATCATATGTTCCATATTAACCTCCTACAATTTTATTCTGACTTAATTAGAACTAAATGAATATTGTGTAATTATCTCTGTTGTACTTACGCTCCCATGGACACTGAAGATTTGACCCTTGGTCTCATGATTACCTGCTGCGTGTAGATGATCTAAAAGACGAGAGCGGTTAGAGCAGGCCAAATCTAAAGCTAAACCTGTTCGAAACACAAAGCACTCTTAAACAGATTCCACTTACAATTCTTCGATAGTAGTCAAAGGTTTTATTCTAGAAAAGAAAAACAGATTTCAATATTACAGCAGGCCACCGGTTTTTGGTGCAAACACAACAGACATACACTTTACTAACCCACATAATACAAACCTAACACAGTCACCATTTAACACTGGAGAGTTACAGCTAATTTATCTACAGCTACGTCTAATTTAAAGCCACGATCTCTAATAGTAACAAGCGTAAAGGAATATCTCTTTAAAAAAATCATTAATGCATTCAAGCACATTTTTATAAACATGAGATATTCTATATCTGAAAAGTACTACCATCGCGTATCTTTAAAATAACTTGTTAAATAACAAGAATTAACCGAAGTTCGACACTCTAACCAGATACATCTCACATCACGTGTGATATATCACATAATCCTCACGTACCCTTCACAGTGGGACATGTGTTTAGTGTATTGGGAGTGTATGGGGCAAATGGGGAAGAGTGTAGAGGATTGTATAGGGGTGTATGTGTATTATATGGGAAGCGTATGTGTGTTATAGTAGGGGGGGCGTATGAGAGATTGCATTGGGTGTGTATGTGTAGTATATGGAGTGTTTATAGTGTGTATGTATAGTGTATGGAAGCGTTATGTGTCATGTATGTAGGTATATGGTGAGTGTATATGTAGTGTATGGGGGAATGGGGAGTGGGGGAATGTATGAGAACAGTGTGTGTGTGTGTGTGTATGTGTATGTGGTGTGTGTATGCCAATTCATTCGTTCTTGCTATACACTGAAGACATCTGGGTTTAAGAGCAAAAGATGAATATGAGACGACAGAATTTCAGCTCTCATTTCCTGATATTTACATCTAGATGTGTTAAAAAACCTGAAACAACAACAGAATACGTGACTGACAGGTGTTTCTTGTTGCCCAGATCTGCCCTGATTGTTAGATTGATTGTTTAAACAATTAATAGCTCTGAATGTTTACTCTTGGTTTGAGGCCTGAGTTTCTCCTGTGAAGACTACATTTGTTGTTAAAAGGATAAACCAACATGAAGACCAGAGAGCTGTTGATAACAGACGTATTGTGAGAGCTGTGAAGAAAAACTCAAAAACAAGTCAGTGACATCAACAACGACCTCCACAGGGCAGAGGTGAAGGTATCAATCCACAATGAGTGCAGAAATATAGAGGCCATACCACAAGATGCAAACCACTCATCAGCAGTGAGAATCAGAAGGCCAGATTGAAATTCGCAAATAAATACAGTGATTAGCCACAGAAGTTCTGGAACCAAAACTAACCTCTACCAAAGTGATGGAAAGGCCAAGGTGTGGACAAAGAAAGAATTCACTCGTAATCCAAAACATAAAAAACATACATCATTCAAGCAAGGTGGAGGTAGTGTCATGGATTGGGCTTGCATGGCTGCTTCTGGAACGGGCTCACTAATCTTCATTGCTGATGTAACTCAACGGTAGCAGCAGAACGAATTCAGAAGTCTACAGAAACATTCTGTCTGCCAAATTACAGAGAAATGCATCTAATCTAATACCTTCATTGTAGTATTACGTCGTTCTGTTGCTGGGTTTTGTTGTTTCCTGAGGTAGTCCCCTTTTTTCACTTTCCATAATTTACTTTATAATTATAAAGGTGCATGTTTTAAGTTGTTTAACACAGAGATGTAAATATCAGGAAATTAATGCTGAAATTTTGATCTATCATTTCTTCTGATCTATCGATTGAGATCTCTCTCTTTTGGTCTCAAACCCAAAGGTCTGCAGTGTATAGCAAAAGCAAAAGAACTGGCCTTGCTGTTCCAATACTTTCGGAGGGGACTGTATTGTGGGAAGTCCCCGGGAGGTGTACATGTAGTTAATAATAAAGTGTTGTGTATATTACTGTATATGGGCAATGTATGAGAAATTCATGGTTAGAGGAAAGGGAGTATATGCTTAGTTTATATTCTTGGGTCAGTAACCAGACTTGTTCTTGAAAGCCCATGCAGGCTAAAGAGAAACACAAACTGCCTAGAAAAAGAAACAGAGAGAATGCAAAGAGTTTATTGGAACCAGTCCACAAACATAGTGAACATTCAAATATCACAAGTGAGGTGAGAACAAACACAAACCCATAACAAACGACAAACACAAATTGTCATCTGGACCTGGAGTTTTGTCTATATTAGCTCCTAGCAGAGTCCAGTAAAGTATTTAATGTGCTCAAAGACAGATTACTGTAAAAGGGGCCTTGGCTGAGGTTATTTTGGGCATCTGGCATTAAGGGCAGGGAAGCCATGTTAATTTGAGGAGCTTAGCTTTAAGGTTGAGCAAACTAGAAGTTAATAGCTGACCTACTATTAAAATGAACGAATAATTTGAAACATTATGAAGACTTTCAGTCATTACATTTACATTTACATTTATAGCATTTGGCAGACGCCCTTATCCAGAGCGACTTACATTTATCTCATTTATACAACTGAGCANTAAGGGCCTTGCTCAAGGGCCCAGCAGTGGCAACTTGGAGGTGCCAGGGATTGAACTCATGACCTTCCGATCAGTAGTCCAACGTCTTAACCACTGAGCTACCACTGTCATTAGACAGGCAGTTATAGTTAATAGGGTATTCTTCATTTTTCTATTCATAAGATTGTATGAAATAATCATTCCACACAATGTAGAGAACGAATGGGGGGGTGTGGGGGTACACATCAGAAGATCAGAGGCCAGAAATCCTCTTAAGGAACTTGGCAGAAACCATCCTTGGTCATCGCAGTACTAAGGCCAAAGAAACACAGCTAAGCTGATCTAATGT
>CM074957.1:16259614-16273496 GCA_037577455.1 Pangasius macronema | reverse complement strand
GGTCAGTTAACTTCTTGTCAGTCAATTGTCCAAATACCTTTGAGCCCCTGAAAATAGAGGTACTTTGCTGAAAAAGGTACTCACAGGAGGCCTGTGTACTATCCAGTAGGCCCTTTCCTGACAATCAAACACAACCCGGTCTGATTTATTCCTCTCCTTTCCTGCCCTGCAGAAAGTAAACAGACTTGTAAGCAAACCATTACTGGGAAGCTAAATATCTGATTGCTTTGTAATGAGGTTTAGGTTTGTCTTGTAGCGAGTAAGTGAAGTACAATGTCTGCATAATTTGGATTTCTACATTTACTTGACAAGAGTTTCATCCCTTTCAATGTAACGTAGGCAGATTTACATTTAGAGCAAATGCTGCAATTACAAGACTGATGTTGGTCATCTGACCCCACGGATTTTATCAAAGGGACATATTAGTGCATTAATGGTCTCTTTGAGTCTGAGCAACCTGGCAAATGAAATTTAGTGAGTACAGTTTAATCTAACCTTGTGAATCAATGCTGACAAATTAGACAACACCTAGGCAACAGCCAACCAAGTAGTGAGCATAGCCTGTTAAAATTGGACATGTTGGTACATGAACACTTCAGTTTGGTATAATATAACCACTTTAATTGTCATAACTACATTGTCTGATACTTTAACCTTTTATGATGATCAGTGAAGACTGACCTGTATTGCTCTTTGGCTTGCATCACAATAAAATCCCATTTGTGGTTGAGCCATTTGTGCAGGTTGTTGTAGTTCTCCTGTTCAGTGCATTAACAAACTGCTGTTATTGCTTTTCTCACAAAACAGGATATTGTGTGACACTGTAGATGCGTTGTGTAGAGAAAGCAGAACCTGTTCGTAGTTATCAAGTGTCCCCTTCTTTCGAATGTTTCTCTTCGCCAGATAAATTGCTTCAGTGAAAACAAACAGGCGGTTAAAACAGTGTAGAAACTATTATGTTGAGTTCATTTCTATCGCTCCATCTACCATCTACTCATCTATGCAATGGGAAAAAAAGACTGCTGGATTATGGCGCAACATTCAGTACAACTACACAGAAAATAATCAACTTCAGGACTGTGAAAGGGCTGCATCACACCACCCTGCTTTTGATTGTTGTCTGTTAACAGCATTCCCCATTGTGGATTATCCCTTAATTATAATATGCTGTTCTTTGTAATTCCTAGCTTGTTAGAGTGCTGGGGTGAGGGTGCAGGGTGAGCCCTGATATGGCGTGTTGAGGGCCACATAGGAAAATCACTACCATAATACAAGAAGTTAAATGTACCATAATCAGTGTCTTCTGCCTTCCATTTCTGCACAGGCCAGAAGTAGGGTGTCTATTAAGAGTGTAAACATTTATGATGATAAATTGATGATAAGCAGAAAGAGAGCAAACTAGCAGTCTGTTGAAATCTGTATTAAAAAATGTACCATACAAGTAAAGAACATATCATGAGTTTGTAAGTTAAGCTACCATACTTATCAAACTAGTCTGGGAAAGTGGAATACTATTAGCTGAATACTAATAAAAAATTTAAAATTCCATAGACATGCTAGCAAAAACATGGACAAACAAATAAGGAGGTTTCATCATTAGTATTACACAATGTTGCTTCTTGGTAAAACTGGACTTCCAGTCAGATATTGTTCCAGGCCTGGCAGTGATAAACCACACTACATCCCACCACTGGTGCTAACATCCTGTATTTAAACATTAAGGGAATTAAAATCATCAACTACATTAATGAGACCTGGACAGCTTTTCTCTAAGCAGATGGGATTTAGAGAATTCATACCATAGTTGCATCTAAAGATGCATAAAAATAAGCCAGCTTTTACCTGAAAGCGATAGAGACTGCCATCTGGCTTGAGGATGAGTCTTTTGTGGTCTTGCAGTGGGAAGATGAAGCCAAAAGCAACTAACATGGTGCCAATTGTCTGAGCCTCTAACAAATAGGGTTATAAATCACAATGTCATGAACATGCAGGTGCAACTACAACATGCCAACACTCAACGGACAAGCGATTACCTTGATTATCCACCTTCATATGACCGGCAATCCACGCAAGAATGTCCTGTCCTGTGTCACAGACACATGTGGAAAAACATATATATATGTATATAAGACAAACAGTGTACAGGAAATATCATTTATAATTGTATTACTGAAATATTTTATTATAATGAGGGAACAGAGAGAGAGGAAGGTTGATTAATTAACTAATTAACCCATTAGTAATAATTAGTTAGGTATTTATGTAACAAATTATAAATAATAGTAAAGAGTAGAATTTTTTTCAGCTAACACTACAGTCAGCATCGCAGCAATGCATTTTAAACGATATAATACACATTCAGTCAAATATTTTTGTTAAATCCCTTGAATTAAAGCCGAAAGTCTATATTTCAACCACAGCTTGATTGCTTCATTTCAAATCCACGGTGGTGGCGTACGGAGGCAAAACGACCAAACTTGTGTCGCTGTCCAAATACTTATGGACCTGACTGTACATACAACGGATCTCAAAGAACAACTAAATAGTAGAGGTATTAATTACTGATATGAAAGCAAGGCGTGTGTTGGAGGTTTAGTCCTGAGGATTATCTGCACTCCTAATGTGGATTAAAGGACAACTTTAGAGCACAGATCACACACACCTCATCTGACTGACAGGTGCTGTATTTAGCCTGATCACCAGCGTCTTTTATAAACTTCTCTTGCAGTGCCAGTGATTGACAGGGGAGAGAGTACGCCATCCCTCTTACCCAGACGGCACGGCCAACGCTGCTCTTTTGTCTCCATGGAATGATGTGGCATTATCTAGAACTAGTTTGTAAGTTGGTCATAACTTAGTGGCTGGTTAAACTCAAGAACCATTTTCCACTAAATAGAAACGTCACTGAAAATGTGTGCAATGTAAATTAGAGTGGCGTCTACTCTCAGTGCTACCGGACGCTAGCTCAATAACTCACCCAACAGTCTTTGCTACGCTATGTGTGCCTTTCAGATGGAGAAAAGCAGGTTTTTTTTCAGTTCGATGCTTTCTGCTAACATCTCCCATTTCGTTCTGTCCTGCACGTGGTGCATCATGTGACAGATCAGTGCACTAAATATCCTTCACCCCACACTTTATATGAGAACCGATTATTTCTTATGGCAGCTCTCCAATTTAGAATTTCACCTAGATAAAATCATGCCTTGTGGGCCTGTATGATTTCTGCTTGCTCTTTTGCAAATGCAGCTTCGCCTCTGCTCTGTGGTCAGAGTGCTAGATTAAGCTTACCCAGTACAGTCAGACAGAAAGCTTATTTATCACTCATATGCCCAGGACTAGTGTGGAGCCATGAATATTTACTGAATTTCACTGAATAAACTGCAGTAAACGCAGAAATAGTAACCCTGATAATA
This sequence comes from Pangasius macronema, assembly GCA_037577455.1. Taxonomy (NCBI): domain Eukaryota; kingdom Metazoa; phylum Chordata; class Actinopteri; order Siluriformes; family Pangasiidae; genus Pangasius; species Pangasius macronema. Next base: position 16,270,083 of record CM074957.1, on the reverse strand, counting down.
AGAATGTAAATGTTCATTTTGTGGAATTATAATTGGAGTCAACAATGCAAATGAAGAGGAAATTAGAAATGAACACTTTCAGTGATGCCGTCAGTTCCTGTGATTCTGACAGCTGAGTTAAAGAGACGAGAGTGTGAGGACAAGAGACAGGGATGTCAATGTACAATAACGCAGAGATTTTTTTTTTCCAGCTCACCTGCGATGACATGTGGAATAGAAGTGGTGTTCAATTTCTGCTCAGATGATTTGACACCGGATTTGGGGTCCTGCATTGCCAGCACCAGGACCTCGAGCTGAGAGAGGGTTAGCGTGATAGCACACGATATCAACACATCTATAACCGCACGCAGACTGAATCATAGTGGGTTTGTGAATTAACTTTCAGAAGTATCTACTAAGCTAGAATATCCAAAAGACTGGTTCACAAAACAAAGGCTACATGAAAGGTATTAATATTAGGTTAACATTAGTACTCAATAATGGTCTAGACTGGTAGAGAAGTATGTGATTTGATGCGCAAGGCTAGTTTGTTTAGCAGAGAGAGATTTTTTGCCAAAGTGTTTGCTGAACTCTGCAAGTGCTGCATGTCAGTTTAATAAAAAGACTAAAGTAGGATGTACACCCTTAAATTAAATGTGGCTTGTCCAAATGCGTCTCCCAGTAACATCTCACAAAATCCATCTTCACAGTTAGAGTAAGAATAAAACAAAAGACGAGATCCTGAAGCGTGACCTTTAGACCCTCTAGTGCATAATGATCACCGTATAGTTTGTTTACCGTGTTGTCTGTTGAATAGGCCACAGGTTCCCACCCCTGCTCCTGGAGGACCCCCTGTTCTGTACATTTTAGTGTTTTCCTGCTCAAACACACCCGCTTCATCTCAGAAAGGGCTGTTAATATGCTGATTAGTTGAATCTGGTATGCTGGGAGCAGGTGAAAAAAACAAATCAAATGTGCAGGACAGGGGTTACTCCAGGCTCAGCGTTGGGAACCTGTAGTGCAGGAGTCTATAGTCTATAGTCTTTTGCATTGTCTGTCACTCTTGTCTGATGTCTCATGTTGTCCCAGGTTACGTTTTGTACATCTGTATGTGATGACAGGGATGATGAGTAGGTTGGGAGCACCTGATCTCCACAGCATAGCATGTGCATAGCAACATATTTATAATCTTATACCTACTGCATGATGCTTGACAAATGCAAATGTTATTTGCAGAAATAATATTAATAACAATACATTTAAAATAATGCTTGACAACAACAGGAAATCTGGTTATGTTTGAATGTACACCTACCTTCTTCAGACAGGCCATTCGAGGTCTATAATGCTGTCCATGATCACGGGTTAATTTAATGGTCATTGTTTTGTTTTTTAATGCAGTCCCTACAGAATGAACTCGTACCAGCAGAACTGCAGCTCTCCGACGACCTGCTGAGAACCTGAGCTGCTGCGCGTGAGGGCAAATCTCTCCACCAATCCCAGCGCAGCTCCACAGCCTGGCAGTGTACGTCATCTAAATTAGCCAGTGTTGTGTAAAGATACAACCCAGAAAGTAGCCCCATTTATTTGTTTAAAAATGTTCAGACGTCGTGTTCTTGTTCTTCTTTTCAACATTATTTGAAATAATGTAAGTGTGTAAATAAAAAAAAAGATTTTCTTGAATGTATGTATAGTGAGACAAAGCTTCATGAAGTGTTAAAGCTTTCCAGTCAATTGGTTAATGTCTCAAGCCTTCAAGAGTTCACTAGAGGCCTCTAGTGGTACAAATGGAGGTCTGAGTACCATGAGAGTGTGTAAAGGTTTGGAGCAGTGAAAACCAAACCAAAATAAATGGCTGGTATAAGACATCCATCCATCCATCCATCCGTCCATCCTCTGTACCGCTTATCCTACACATGTCAGGGTTCATGGATCACCGGTCCCTTCCGGCCGTCTCTTTTTACTACCGTTAATTAGTTCATTGTTTTCAGCTGTCACTTATCACTGGCTCTGTTTAAGCCTCTGTGTTTGTCCCTGTCTTTGTCAGTTTGTTGTCTCATGTTTTGTGAGTCTCACAGTCCGTGTGTGTTGTGTTTTCTCCGTTTTTCCCCGCTGGCTCCCCTGGACTGTCTCTCCCTTGCTGCAGCGAGTGCCGCCTAGGACGCCTGCCACCATTGCACCCATGTACCTCTTCCACTGTCTGTTCAGCCTGTCATTGCCTGTTTACCATTAAAAGCCTCGCATTTACTCGCGCTTGAATCCGCCTCCTATATCACCGTGACAGCACGGGGTCACGGGAACCTGGAGCCTATCCCAGGGGACTCAGGGCACAAGGCAGGGGACACACTGGACAGGATCCCAACCCATCACAGGGCACAAACACACACACACTCATATACTACAGACAATTTAGAAGTGCCAAGCAGCCTGTCAGAATGTCTGACCTTCACATCTGCATGTCGCTGCAGAAATCAAGATTCAGGCAATGCTTTTTCCCATCTTCAACTTTCTGATCTTCAACAGATTCCTGTTTTTGGCTGAAAAGAGTTGGAACGGATGTAATCTTCTGCTGTTGTAGCCCGTACGGCTCAAGGTTAAAAAATTATGTACATTCTGAAATGCTTTTCTGCTCACCATGGTTGGAAAAAGTGATCATCTGAGACAGCGTAGCCTTCCTGCTCAAACCAACCTAGTCCTAGGTGTTTCGCTAAACCAGAATAAAACCAGTGCAGGACAATTGTTTGGACTCCTTAAATCAATAAGGTAGGTGTGGCCATTTTTATTTAAATGGCTATAACTCTTGAACGGAATGAGATATCTTCACCAAACTTGGCAGACTTATGTATGGGCTCAATCTGATGTGACGTATAGAAAATGGTGGAGCTTGGCCACACGGTGGTGCAAGAACAGGACAAAGCATGAAATTGGCACTAAATATGGAACCATTGGTCCAATTGACTTGAAATCTTGCACAAACTGTCTTTGTCCAGGGTCCCATCAGTGTCTATGAGGACAGTTGTGAACCTTGAAAAACATGGCCACCACTGGCCAATCAATGTTCAGAAGCTATTAGACAAGTTAAATGAAGACTGATATTTCTTAAAATGATCTCGCATGTTCTGTGATTTGGGTGCTCATTGGCTTGCACGGTATTAAGTAATATCTTTTTTACCTATGTCCTTATTATTACATCTATGGCATTTGGCATTTAAACTTTTTATTATTATTATTTATTTATTTAAAAATGTTTTATTATTTATTTATATATTATATATTATTATTATTATTATTATTATTACTATTATTATTATTATTATTATTATTATTAGGCTGTTAGGACAGCAGGACGTTGCTTTAAAAGGCACTGCAGTACTTTTTCTGTAGAAAAAAAAGCACACCTAATGTGAAAGTAAGCAGTGCACGCGCACGAGTCGTGCACGCGCTTGTGCGCGCGCTTTTACATCGCGCTTTGGCGCCCCACCCGCGCGCCAGTAGAACGCTTGCTGTGTGCGCGCGCGTGTATGCGTGTGTATGTATGTGTGTGTGTGTGTGTATGCGTGTGTGTGTGTATGCGTGTGTGTGTGTGCGTAGCGCGTGCGCGCGGGAGCTTGGTTTAGCTCAGCTCGGCTTAACCCCTCCCTATTTGTATCGATGAAAGTTTGTGTTACAAAGATGGCGGATTTCCTGCCGTCCCGGTCCTTACTATCCGTCTGTTTCCCCAAATGTCTCCTGAACACCAGCGAGGCAGAGCAGCTGAGGATATCTAAAGAGATCGACAGATGTATTTCGAAAGACAAAACGTACGTGAAGCGGCTAGTGAAGATACTTTTGCTTGGCGCCGGCGAGAGCGGCAAGTCCACTTTCCTCAAGCAGATGCGCATCATACACGGGCAGGACTTCGACCAGCTGGCCAGAGAGGAGTTCCGAGCGACCATCTACAGTAACGTTATCAAAGGTGGGTGCGAGATAACCTTCACAATCCGCCTTTGTTTCCTTTTAATCCGCCGGAGTTGCGGATTAGTGGCGTGGAAGTTGTTTAGGCCGCATTCCAAATGCCGCCGTGTTCCCTACATAGCTGCAGTGTTCGCGGTGTGATAAAACGGCTCGCGCACACTACCTAGTGCACTTCACTGTTCAATGCGGAGGGGTTTAGCCATGGCGCTAATGCTAGCTAAGCTAAGTAAGCTAACTGGCTAATTTTGGTGTGTCCCAAACTAAAAGTGGAAGAAACGCCCATGTTTATTTTGAACCGTCGCACTTGAACAAAAAAAGGATAAAAAAATAAACAATTATTATTCTGTTTTCATATTGCCCTGCACGTAAACAGATTAAGTAAAGAGAATAGTAATTAGATAAAACATTATCATCATTGTTATTATTTTTAGAAGTAACAGAAATTCGGAGTCTGGTGAGGCTAGCGCTAGCAATCTGGATGTGTAAAATGCTAACAAGCACAACAGCTACAGGTTTTTGTTTTTTATTTACATTTAAGAAGCAACATTTAATTTTTGTCTGTGTTGATAACTTTTGTTAGATTAGTCCCTTTTTTAAAATTTCAGTCTACTAATATTATTTTCATGTAGTTTTATTTCAAATGGCTGTGTGCTATGTAAAGTGTTAGCATTGCTAAATATCACCTGACAAATTAAAAAACAAACAAACAAACATATATAAGTGTTTGGTCACAGAGAATGAGGCCTAAACTCCTCATATTTACTTCTGCCTGATGTTTATTTGGCAGTAAATGAGACAGCTACATGACCTTCTGCCCAAATACTGACGTTTAACTTGAATTTTTATAAAGTGATTAATCTGAATAATCAGTTAAATTAGTTATGGAAGTAATAACACACTTTGGGCTGTGCAGTTATAGGAAACTAATCCATGCCTTGGCCTTGTCTCGTATTGGCACCCTGATATGAAAAAGTTGATTATTTTCCTAAAACAGCACGTCCCAGTGTGTGTTAATCCACATATTCAGCCCGAACAGAATTAGGCAAACAGTCCAAATCTAATTTACGTCTCAGGTCGCATGTGCGGAGACGCATGCTCGACAATGAAGAGAAACGACACATGGGGCGTGCGGTTATAGGAAAATAATGAATGTGTGATGTGATTCATTTTCCTTTTCCTTCATTGAACCAGTCTTAAACCACAGCAGTTTGCCAAAGTTAACTTAAAAAAAAAAAAAAAAATCCAATTATAGTTACATGTGTCTTTTGTAAAACAAGTTAGTTCCTGTTATTACTTAGGTTATTACAGTTAGTTCCTGCACCAGCATCTCTCTCTCTCTCTCTCTCTCTCTCTCTCTCTCTCTCTCTCTCTCTCTCTCTCTCTCTCTCTCTATCTATCTCTCTNTCTCTCTCTCTCTCTCTCTCTCTCTCTCTCTCTCTCTCTCTCTCTCTCTCTCTCTCTCTCTCTCTCTCTCATGTTGCAGAGAAACCGTCATGAAGATTGTTTCCCCTGTTGGAAAACCTGACAGCATCCAAAAATGCGAACTAAATGTCTCGTCATGGAAACAAATTTAAAAAAAAAAAAAAATCAATTTGTCCACCATACCAGTCCCCGTGTACGTCGATCTTATAGAGAAGATCTAATGGATCAGAACAAGCCATACAGTTTAATAAGTGATGATCTGTGATTTGCCTTCCAGCAGGGACTTATCATCAGAATGAACGATTTGAGAGTGATGTAGATAGAGGTCATGTGTGTTGTCTTTCCTGGCTACTCGTCATGATGCGGTTCCTTCCTACGCTGCCCCCGTGCCGTGTGTGTGTGTTTCTGGAAGAGCGTTGCTGTTACTCAGTTCGCTTTATTATTAGACCCTAGGCAACCCCGAGTGTCCGTTTGAGCGTCAGAACTCAACTCGTCGGATATGTTTTCTGAGCCAGTGTACTGACCTGTTTTGTGTTGTGGTGTGTGATGCTGAGTGACACATCACAGGCCCTGTACGTTAATATCAGTGCAGTTTAGTCAGAGTGTGATGCTCTCTCTACACTGGCAGTAGAAACTTGCAGAGTCAGCTCGGCAATAAAGACGACCTCGGTATCATGTTTCTGCCCGTACCTAGGTGATGTATTAATAAGGGAAAACGCCGCTGCCGTATGCTGTTTAATTCATATCATAAGTTAAATGGAAACATTGTTTTGGCTCTTGTTTGTGCGTATAATTTAATTTCCACTTATTAGCGCGCACTGTAGGTTTTTAAAGCCGTCATGGCTTATGTTACAGATGATGTCGAGAGTACGGACCATGGTTGCAAATGGCTTCCATATTGGACATATTATGGCTTTATATGAGGTTGTGCACAGATAACAGGGAGTGTTTATATCCTCAACAGTTCCCTGTTAAACACAGGGCTCTCTGTAGGCCACTGAAGCCATTCACACCACTTCCTATTGGCCACTTGGTTGACTGCATAGGCTGTAAAATCTGTTATACTTTAAATACTACGCTGATAGAGTGGGGACTTGGATCTCAAATTGTGGCCCTGTTGCACCTATAGTGCACTACGCAGTGTAGAAATGATTTCATGCCCTCTGTAGGGCACCTATATAGTGAGTGTTAGGCTCTGTCTCAAATGCCTCCGAATCTGCCAGCCGGATATTTACTTCACTCACAGGGAACATAAGCAGCTAAATCCAGCTGTTTTTAGAGCGTTTAAATAGAGAATATGACTGTTTAAATATGCAGTGCCCTCCAGAACTATTGGCACCCTTCATAAAAATGAGGATTTTTAAAAACTTTTTTAATTTGTCAGATCAGTCTTCAGGAGCTCTGTTGCATTTAAAAGTTGTACACACACACATGAAAGTGAGCCGCGCTAATCAGAACTTCAGACATCATCACAACTACAAACTACAAGCGGAAAAAAATCACAACATCAGTATTACTCTGACTTTAGTTTGACCAGTGCGTGTCGTAGTCGTACAAACCTCTGATTTTCCAAGACGATGCAGCGAGAAAGGACCTGACACCAAATCATAAAGTGTGTGCATGGATGGGTTGATGCTCTGGAGTGAAGAGCATTGGCATCATGAATTCTACTAATCAGCCCAAAACCTGCTTGCCTCTGCCAGGAGGTTCAGACTTGGCCATAGATAAAATCAGAAATGATTAGAGAAACACAGAGTAAAGACCGTTTATTGTATGCTTTTTATATAGTAAAGTTTTCAGACTGCGTGTTGTGTAGAAATCATTATGTGATCTAGAGAGCAGGGTTCTGATGGCCAGCTGTGTCTAGCGGTTTATTCTGTAGAGCTGCAGCGTGTGTGCTGGTTTCCAGTGAAAGTAGGACAAAGTCCTCTGTTATCGAAGACAGTAGCGATAAGCACAAGAAGCGCTATCTGCCTCCTTCCGCATACATGAGCTCATAGATGCGGACGATTGGCTAGCGTCGAAGAAGAGTAATCGAATTTAAATAGTGACAACATGCCTGTAGGTTAATTAAGGCTAAGAAGGTTAATTTACTGAGCGGAACCATGTGGTTTAAAAAAAAAACAGTAGTAGTATCAAACAGTGGGGTGTGAAATAAATCTACATCCTCAGAGCATATTTATTCATTAGTTTCCTTGAAGAGCGGATGTGATGATTAAGCGGTGGTGGCGATTATTATATAACACTCGGCTTATGAGTCGACGTGCTGCTGCTCATCTGGGGGCTTTCCAGTCTTCTTACTGTAATGATTTTCTTGCTGAGATTGACATGAGCAACAGTGTGATAAACGTACTGTCCTAACCAACGTGGTGGTTTTAACCCATCAATCTGTGCGTCTTGAGTAAACATGTGCCCGGTGACGGGTGACTGACTGACTGACTGTGGTAATAACCCCAGTGAAGGGGGGTAAAAAACGACAAAACATTCATTTATTGATTTATTTCATGCAAATCCTAAATTGAAATCGTGATTTATTATTTTTTTTAAATATCATTTTATATAAAGAGAGCGAGGTGCTGTAAATTGCGTCCACACAGACTGTGCTTAAAAAAAAAAAGAAAAAAAAGTGTGTTTGTGAGGCCACCAGCTTTCACGGCAATTTGCTATTTAAAAAATAAGTAATAAAATTAAATAATAATAAATATATATATCCATGGCAACTCCCTCCCCTTTGGGCTAAACGTTTTACGGCGGTTGTTTGCCACGTGGTTAACTGAATAAGATGCGTCTGTTTCCATAACAGGTCTCGTGCTGGCAGTGCCACTTTAAATCCCCCTGAAAAATACCTCCAGGGCGAAGGTGTCAGCAGGAACCGTTATGATTGTTGTCATGGTTACATCTCCGCGGGCATCTTCTCACCCAGTCCGTATTGTTTTACTGTATGAGGTTGATTCAGTTCGGCTACCTGTCGGAGCGGTGCGTGAATACACCCCTAGTCGAAACCGATTTTAATGATTGTTGCCATGGTTACACAGTACCAGGACCACTGATTTAAGAGTGGTAGCTAGTGTAATGTTAGCGCGTATGGCGAGCCAGTTAGCTAGTTAAGTGCTTTCATATGGGCTAAGGGAAATGAACAGTCATAGGATCATTATCCTCTTCTGTCAGTTTTTACTGTAGCCCGTCGGGCAAAAGTCAGCACGTTGCTGGTGAAAGTTTCAGCGGTGCGGCGTTGTCATCGCGTCTCGCATGAAAAGATAAGATCTGAGTCTCGTCTGGTGTCTTGATTTTCTGAGCTGACTGTAACAAGCCGGAGAGTTATAAAGATTATCTGTACACGCTTATCAATCAGCCTAGTGAAAAGCGCTCCACCGTTACCCAGATTGCGCCTCGGCTGGTTTGTGTAGCTGTGGCTGTGTAACACTGGCGCTGTATCCGTGTCTGTTTAGTGCTCAGAGAGCCGTAACTTTAATCTCAGTGGACTTCGTCTACGGCACACCTCGAAAGCCCGTCCGAAAGGAGAAGACAGACGACACTGACTGCCTCGTACGAGTGAAATTCAGTGCAGTGATGTCTCTGAGAAACTGCTGTTTAGGCTGCAGCTGACAACAAGAGCCCTTTCATAATATTTACATATTATTATTTATTAATATTTAATGTTAATTTGGTTTAAGAATGATGGCGAATGATCATTTAAGAACACTGAAGATACACGCTGAATGCACTGTTTCACAATGTGTTTAAAAATTCATTTTTTTTGTGCTGTATGGAGCAACGGTTCAATACATGAAAGCATATTTCTTTTGTCTGTACAAAATACCGTGGTGTTATTTTAGTCCACACTCGTGTTACCCGGTTTCACAGATAATGTCCATGTGTTACAGAATCCTGATGGCTAGTTTCCCTGAAAAGACTGAAGAAGGAGTAAAAATGGCTCCTTGTCTTATGCCTGAACATTACGCGCCAGCATCTTTTTGACTTTCTGAGCTGGGAATTTTGTGACGCCTGGCAACCCTCGCCCCTCTTCCCGAGCTTGCTTTATACTTTATCTTTCTCTGTGTACGTTTGTAACTCAGAGCCGTGATTCCAGCGAGAATGGCGAGCATCGTCCGCATCTTAGCTTGATGTAAATACGCTGCGGCGCTGCTGTCGCTGTCTCAGAGAGCTGATGCGCTGAACGTTTCTGTTTTATGTATTACCACAGGATTTAACACACATTCTGACTTGTTTCCCCCTCCACACACACACACACACACACACACACACACACACACACACACACACACGGCATATTTCCAGCATATTTACGCTTCCTGGTAAAATGTGTTGATTCATGCTCTATGAGCTGCTTTAGCGCTTTACATCGTCAGCAGATATGACGGAGTGGAAAATGTTTCATCAGGCCTTTTTTTTGGGGTGTGTGTGTGGGGGGGGATTTGAATTCAATTGAATATTTTTTTGGAAGTAAAATTGAAATGAAGTCTGAAATTCTGATCCATTACAGCGCATCCCACTGAAATGCCCGTCGCCGCCACGTCCCAAACTAAGCAGAGTAGCAGGTAATAACGTCATGTGAAGCGTACTGCGCATAACCCATGTGATTAACGTGATTAACGTGATTAATGCGAGCTCATATGAACACCAAGACTTCAGCAGAAAATCAGCCGTCTCTATTTCAGTGACTTTTCGCTTGTCCGCTGTCGCCTCTGAAATCCTGTCAGCGTTTGGTCGCTAATCCGATCCGTGTGTTGTAGAAGCGCAGATATGGGCATGCTGGGAAAAGCTAATGACGGGTCAACATCTGTATTTTTATAAATCTATTACTATGAACTTGGCCAACGTGCTCTCTTTCATTCAGAGACGGGAAGAATTTACAGCTGCCTGCTGTGTTGGGATTGGCTCAGATGTTATTTGTTTTTTGATAAAAAATAATAATCCAGTGGGTTTTTTTTTATATATATATATATAATTTTTATAATCAGTTTTGAAGCAGTCTTCATTCAGTGGCTTTCTACAAAGCAGACTTTATATATATATATATATATATATACAGTTCTGTGCAAAAGTCTCAGGCACATGTAAAGAAACGCTGTAGAGCAAAGACGCCTTCAAAA
>CM074957.1:16242714-16250214 GCA_037577455.1 Pangasius macronema | reverse complement strand
TAGGAATCGTTTATCAGACTGTGTCTGAAAGCCCCTGACTAATTCCCACCCATCTCATTCAGAAAGTGAAAGTGCCTGTGTGTTCAGGATTTCCTTTCAGCCTGTCGTCACATGTGTGTATATTTATGGAATGTGTGTGTGTGTGTGTGTGTGTGTGTGTGTGAGCATTTTTCTGTGGCGCATTACCTCACGCAGCGTTCCATATCCTCCTACACAGGGTAGTCTCACACACCGTGAACACGAAGGGCTTTTTAGAAGTTAGGCTCTCGCGTGCATCGTCTCATATTAAGAGAAAAGACCCCTGCGTTTTAATACCGATGCAGCTCCGAGTCCTAAAGATTAAAAATACGACGGCGCAGTAACACACTGTAGATGTCTAATATCTTGAGGTCTGGTCCATTAGCTCCCGTATCAGATATATTTGAATCTTTTTCCGTGTATTTACATTTGCTCATGTATTATTTATATTTGATTATTTATATTTTAGGTTTAAGTCTGGAACCAGGTCTAGGATTAAATGAAGCTCTGACTTTACACTAAAGCGTAATAACTGTAGTATGCAACAGATAGTTTACATGAATTTTATTTATTTTACTCCTACTGATGTCGAATTTCTGACGCAGGGAGGAAACCAAAGACCCATGACGCTGATTTGATGTAGTATAAAGTTGGTGTTGTGTTTGTGTGCCATCTAGTGGCACGGATAATGAAATGTAAAAAGGATATAAATTTTAAAAAAGTAGAAAATGATGAATGTTAACTTATTTATCTAGCAGAAATGAACATTATCTGATAAAATAAAATGATGAACGGAACAAAAACTCATCTGGGTTACACCAGGAATGTTAGTGTTACCATTTAAGGAAAATAAAAGGAGTTTATTGGGGTGTGACACACAGTCCAGAGAATACGGTAAGGATTTATTCTTCTCCTTTATCTCCGCAGGACTATCTGCCGAGTCAGCAGGATATCTTACTGGCGCGCAGACCCACCAAAGGCATCCACGAGTACGACTTTGAGATCAAGAATGTCCCGTTCAAGATGGTGGACGTGGGCGGGCAGCGCTCCGAGCGCCGCCGCTGGTTCGAGTGCTTCGACAGCGTCACCTCCATCCTGTTCCTGGTATCGTCGAGCGAGTTCGACCAGGTGCTGATGGAGGACCGTCAGACCAACCGGCTCACAGAGTCGCTCAACATTTTCGGCACCATCGTCAACAACCGCGTGTTCAGCAACGTCTCCATCATCCTGTTCCTGAACAAGACCGACCTGCTGGAGGAGAAAGTCAAGACCGTGGCCATCAAGGACTTCTTCCCCGAGTACGAGGGCGACCCGCACAGCTTGGAGGACGTGCAGAAGTTCCTTGTGACGTGCTTCCGCAACCAGCGCCGCGAGCAGCAGAACAAGCCGCTCTACCACCACTTCACCACGGCCATCAACACTGAGAACATTCGCCTCGTCTTCCGGGACGTCAAGGACACCATCTTACACGACAATCTCAAGCAGCTCATGCTGCAGTGATCTGAACTCTTCCCTCAGCTTCCACTGCTCGTGTCCAAGCCTGGACCACTAAACCTGACTTTGGGTGAGGGTGGGGGGGAGGGGGAGGTGAGGGGGGGAGGGGTCACAGAGCAAGTCTTAATGTGTGTGTGTGTGTGTGTGTGTGTGTGTGTGTGTGTGTGTGTGTGTGTGTGTGAGAGAGCATACACACAGGTTCAGCCTCACTCAGAGGAGTCTCTGAGGAAAGAGTGAGATCCTGTGCTTCTAGCTGCATTTAAAGTCACTCAGCTGAACAGCAAGCGCGTATGTGTGTGTGTGTGTGTGTGTGTGTGTGCATGATCGTATGCACCTTTTCTAACCTTTATTATAACCTGTATGCCTGAATTTGACTCTGTTTTTTTTTTTTGAGTAAGCACAGCTGGATCTTACTTCCACTCCCCTTAGCATCGAATCCTGATTTTCAGTTACACGATATAAAACTTTAGCAATGTTTGCTAAGCTAACCTGTGCTATGCACCTCTGCAGGACCGAGCTAACATCAGTTGCCTCTCCAGTGTTGGCTCTCTGACTGTAAAGAAGCATCCTGACTTTAGATTTGCTCGTTCTTGGTAAACCATGATGTAATATCGTTTGATTGGCAGATCGAGCTCAACTGCAGCTCCGCCCTTGAACCCAGGGACGCTCTGCCAAATCAGGACGTGTCGAGTGTGTGTGTGTGTGCGCACGTGGTCATACACTGCCTTATTTCAGACCACCATGAGGAGCTGTTTGAGCTTCACTCTTAACACGTGTGTGTGTGTGTGTGTGTGTGTGTGTGTGTGTGTGTGAGAGTGAGTTTGTATGTGAGTGTATGAGTGTTCTAATCTGCCTTACTTTTACCTGGTGTGTGTCAAACCTCACTGACAATGGCCTCCCTGTCTTGTGTGTGTGTGTGTGTGTGTGTGTGTGTGTGTGTGTGTGTGTGTGTGTGTGAGAGAGAGATACACGAGTGTGCTCTTGCGCCGTTATCTGCCTTCAGTCACTCGAGCAAGTGTCTCGTCTGAAGAGTGTGTGTGTTATGTCAGGCCGTCATGAAAAGCTGTTACAGAACAAGGAGACAGGGACGAGAGCAGCGTAGAGGGTGTGTGTAACGGCCACGACCGGCGGACAGTGTGTGTGTGTGTGTGTGTGTGTGCGCGTGTGTGTGAGGGTGTAAGAGTACGGTCCGAGAGCTTCCTCCGTTCCCCAGCCTTTGTCTTACTTACCCCACGCGATCGTACTAACGCTGTAATAGGAAGCCGTGTCTCTGAGCCTCTGCCTTTAATTCGCTGTAGTTCTTAATCAGTGGTGGGTTTTTCCCCGTTTTTTCATTCTGTTGTTTTTATATATGGATGTGTGTTATATTTAGCTGTAAGTTATATTTCAAAGGTTTACACTCTTCACTGCCGCTGATGGATTCCACGTAATAGGCATGTGCTGTTCTTATCATTTATGATATTATCACAATATTCAGTGTTTTTTTTTTTTTAAGAAAAAAAAAACTAATAATAAAATTTAAAAAAAATTACCTAAAACAATAATCGATCCACAGCGATGATTCTATCCTGCATGGTTTTTTAAAATTAAAAAAAAAATTTTTTTTATCATTTTGAGCAACAAGCTCCAAGTTCAACTTTCTTGTATGACACCATAATAACGGCTTTGCGTAACGTTAGCTAGCTTACTAAAAAACGTAGCTACTGGTTTTAATCACGGAGAGTAATAGCTAGCCTGTCGGCAAAATCATCTTGTTCACCGTAACAGTACTGATGTAGTGTGTGCTAAATATCGCGATAAGTCGTATAACTGATTTCCGGTGCATGTCTGCGGTTACCGTCGGTTACGGTCGATCGTCATTGGAGAGAAAAGCTCAGATACACACGCGGATGTGTGTTTAGACCACTCAAACTGTAGAACGTGATGCAGTGTGTGAGAGACAAACTCAGGGCTGAATAATGTTAACCACTTGTGGGCATGGAGACGAAATGAGGTGTGTGTGTGTGTGTGTGTGTGTGTGAGAAATCTCCAGTAATGAATACATTCTGTCCATCAGTAGTTGGAAATATTTCTTATTATTATATTTCTTTTTTTAATGTCATTTTTGACGCCTTTTTTTTTTTTTTTTTTTTTTGACACTAGGGCTGGCTGCTCTGATAAAATTTCCAGTTCCTCACCTGGTAAAATAATAGATGCTAAGATCTAATCCACTCCTTGTTATTGTGAGAACACTGGAGTTAGTCATTATTAACAGTACTGATATCTGCCGTACTCGCTGTAGTGCAGCTGCAGTGTGTGATACGATAATATCGTTAACGTTCTTCCTCTCTCGTTACGCATCAGTGTGATTCCCAGGGTTGGTTTGTTTTTTTGTTTTAAGATGTACTTAATTTAATGTTTTTAATAATCAAACTATTGATTTATTCCCAAGTGCCATGATCGAAAGGTACCACTTATTAAACCGTCACTGTTCAAAACTGTCTTTTTTTAGACAACTCCTGCCTTCTGAAAGCCGAGAGTCCCGGCTCACGTCCAAGACGTTCACTTTTACACTCACCTCAGCTTAGGCATGTGCCAGTATTACATTCATCATCATCATCATCATCATCATCATCACAGTAACCGCCTTAACCTGATGTCAGAACCCGAGTATAACTCTCACAGCCTCAGGAGCTTGTCTGGACGTGGAGGTTTCAGATCAATGCTTTCTAAGAGCACTAGTTCAGCTCGTGTTTGTGAGCGACTCGCCGGTTTAAATGCCGCGTAAGCTTTGCCCGGCTGTCACGCAGGACACGTGCCACGAGCTGATGCAGAAAGTGAAAGTGTCTGTGTGTATTTTACTCATCTCACTCTTCCTTAATGTTTGCTCAATGCCAGTGTATATCTTACTGCCTCATTTGTTCAGTATTGCTCTTTTTCTCCTTGATTCTCTCGGTGAACAATGAATCAGCTGCTTTCATTCAGCTCCGCACACACACACACACACACACACACACACACACACACACACACACACACACACACACACACGCTCCAAACAACGGGTAAACATTTGAGAGGCGAGGCTGAGTGATGTCTGTGTCCTTCAGTGCCACTCGGTGCACTTTACTGGCTAAAGCAGGCATGGTTGTTTAAAAACCGCACTAATCTCAGCTCAGGCATGTGCCATTATTCCATTCCTGTAAAAAGATCATTGCATTGTGCAAAGCATTTGGTGCCAAGGAATGAATCTCGAAGCTTTTCAGTGCCTCCAAACAGCAGTGATTTATTTAGACGAGTTCGCAGTAACAGTAATCAGATAACCGACTGTCAGAGCATGTCGCAGCTGAACTCCTCTCCTCAGATCCAGCTGATGTGAACTGCAGCCCGTGTAGGGATGGATGACGTCCTTTCACTTTTTCAGCGTCGCAGCTTTTCCCCCAGCGATCGTCCCAGATCTCTCTGTTTATTTATGAGTGAGGAAGCGATGTATCAGCACCACAAGACCCTGAAAGACAGGTTTTACCTCCTCGGTGTCTCTCTGTGGCCTGTACCGGCATGATGTCTATTATTACAAATCCACAAAAAGCTTGTAAAGCGTCCAAGTCGTCCAAAGTGCTCTTACATCCAGAGAAGACGTGTCTTTTAAGTGCTAAACCTACACAACCCCCCAAAACAAAAAAAACCCAAACCAAAACAAAAAAGAGACGGCTGCCGTGTGTGTGTGTGTGTGTGTGTGTGTGTGTGTGTGTTGTAATAAAGCCTCAGAGCATGGCTGATCCACTTAGATGGGCGATACTCTGACTTTCGGTGTTGCTGCTGTCGCCGCTCCGAGTGCATAGTGCGCATCCTGCAGGTATCTTCTCTTTCTTCCGAAATCTAAATACAGAAGTCTGTGAATTACTAATATCTTGTTCTTGCTCAGTGTTGGAATAGACGATTATATCACACTCTGAGAACGGGTTTCTGTTACTAGTATGAGGGTGTGGTGTGTTGTGTTTTTTTTTGGCTCTGTATTTGTAATAAATCCGACCCTGGAGGTTCACCAGTGGAGCAAACACGAGGGTCTTAGCATCTCTGACCTTTCAGATTCTCGCTCTGAACAGCTCATTTAATCCAAAAACAAACTGAAGCGTGTTCCTGTTTCATATGTTTTTGTTTTTGTTTTTGTTTTTTGTTTTTTTTTGTTTTTTTGGCTGAGGAGCCGAGCAGCGCAGATTAATATCAAGATGCTTTCAGCCTTCACCATCCAAGCTTGAGCAAATGGTTTTTGTGTGTAAAGCATCGTTAGTGTGTGATTTCGATCACGATCAGTGAAGGGACGTGATAAATAGATGAATGAAATCTCAAGAGCATGTGCCACGATGTACACAGTGCAATAACTGCCTCACTTGCTGTCATGGTTTACATCATTACGATATGTGCGACACAAAAGCTGTGTGACCGTTGTGTCTTCCACGCCGCAGCAATAACCGAAAGAACGCTTCTCGCAGTTTTAGGTGTAAAACATCCCTCTGTTTTTTTTTTTTTTGTTTTGTTTTGTTTTCAAAAGTGACCATGTGCCAATAATAGGTTTTTGCATTGTACGTTTTATCACGGTTTATGATGTCACACGATTGTATTAGAGAAGAAATTGCTTAGAGATTAGGTCTCCAGTCTGAAATGAAAGTGTGTTAAAGTTTTGTTCATATTAAGCGTACATGTGATGATCGGCACACGCCTAGCAGAGAGCCTCGGGTTTAAATTCGTTTTGGAAAGTAAGTTTGCTGCTAACTGAACATGCCTCTGCTGTTTTCGTGTTGGTTATCTGTGAAACGCCTTTATACTCTCATCATTCTGAAGTGTGTGTGTGTGTGTGTGTGTGTGTGTGTGTGTGTGTGTGTGTGTGTGTGTGTGTGAGATGTCAGCTTCTTGGGGAACAGATAATGCACCCATCATAATGTGTTTTGAGCACACACACCTTAGCTAGTGGCTGTGTTTATATTATATCGAGTGTCATGGCAGTGGGTCTTGAGGTTAAAGCTGTATTCAACACACAGACGCACTACTGTAATTCACTTGTATCTCTGTGCCCGTGTGTGTGTGTGTGTGTGTGTGTGTGTTTAGGTGTTTAAAATTTTCCACTGAGGTCTTAATGTCACGGTTATTATGCAAATGTGCTCCAGTGTGAATCTTATCAGCGAAATGGGTTTTTGTTTTTCGTAGAGAAACGCGTCCCGGAAGAAACCAGGATGTTGATTTATGTAGAATTATGCAACCTGCACAAAAGACTAAATCTAATTTAGTGCCTTTTTTTTTTTCTTTTTTTTTTTTTTTTTGGTAATTTTGTATGTAGATGTTTTTGAAAACATTTCCTGACTCATGTTGCTGTAATCTTACTAAACAAGTTTTTAACTGCAGAACAGTGACCCTGCGCTCCGTGTACAGTTTAATAATCTCTGCTTCCTCACTCCTTTTCAGCCTGTCAATAAACTACATCCCAACATCACTGACGCCTTCATATGGTTCCATTTATTCTGGGTCAGGGATGATGTGCTGGATAATGTGGATCATGAGGATTATAATCTGTTGTTACTTAAAGCATTTCCACATCTTCAGCCTATAAATAATTCATTCATGTTTTGATGTATGTACAGTGCCTTACACCCCCTTGAACTTTTCATCACGTATCACGATTGACTTAACTTTATCATCTGATTCACACAATTTATTTTTTTCAAAAACATTAAGGTTCTTGGGTTTGAGCCAATCACTGTAGCTCCAGCAGTCTCAACTCTCTTGCAGAAAGGAACAGGTTTACTTGTAGCTTGCCCTGTATTCGGCTCTATCCAGCTTGCTATAACCCTGAGCAGTTTCCCCACAACGTGATGCTGCCACCACCATGCTTCACTGTGGAGATCGTGTTCTTAGGGTCATGAGCAGTATTGGGATTCTGCCAAATGTAGTGCTTTGTGCCAAAAGTTAAAATACTCATCTCACCAGAGAATAATTTTCCACATTTCCCAAGTC
>CM074957.1:16202558-16240417 GCA_037577455.1 Pangasius macronema | reverse complement strand
AGTAGCGCTACATTTTCCGAATACTGTTGTATTGACAAGACTTAAAATGTGGTTGCTATATAAATAAAACATTTTGAATTCTGGTTTACTGTAATGTTTACTGTAATGTTTACTGTGATGAATCTGCGCGCGGTTTCAGGGTCACAGCGCCGTGGTTTCTCTGTGTTTTTATGGAGAAATGTTTGGACTTTTTTTTTATACAATTTGTTTTCTGAGGCAAAAGCCTCTGTTTTTCGCGCAGATAACAAACTTGACAGACTTGTTTTATTCCTTCTTCTTCTTCTCCACATGACACCCGGAAACACCTCAGGACTGCAACCGGCGGTTTGGGTTTTAACAGCAGAGAGAGAGAGAGAGAGAGAGAGAGAGCGCACTGATTTTACCAAAGCTTCACAAAATAGACTCTGTAAGATTGAATCCAGGTGTAAGTACGAACACGTTTTTACTTCATAAAACTTGTTTGTTTGTTGTTGTTTTTGTTTTTTAAACCGCATTTGGCGTCAACGCGTCTGTTTCCGGTTCACGTGAAACCTGACTACAGTTTAGCTCGCATGCTGTGAGAAGAGATTTATGAAGACGGTTAGAAATGAAGACGGTCAGCTGTACACTGTCATTACAGTCAGAACATTTCCTCCATTTTAGAAAGGTTCTCATGACTTAACGTTGATTATGTGCCTCCCTGGTTAAGTCTAAAATGGAGAAACTGTTCCAGGACTGTGTTTGTGAAAGCTTTGTTGGAACAACTGGTCAGACAGGTCAACATGGTAGCACATGAGATTATTAGCACCTTTAAAAGATTACAATAAGGAATATGGCCAAAAGTATGTGGACACCTCATCATCAAAATCATATGTGCTTGTTGAACGTCCCATTCCAGCGTTTGTCCCACTCTTCTGGGAAGGTCTTCCTGTAGATTTTTGGAGCATGGCTGTGGGGATTTGTGCTCAAGCTTCCACAAGACCATTAGTGAAGTTTGGTATTGGTATTGATGTCTGGAGTTTGGTCGGCGTTCCAGGTTCATTCTGAAGGTGTTCAGAGCTTTGTGCAGGCGAGTCGAGTTCTTCCAGCTGTGTTGCACTTCAGAGTCCGTCCATCTATCGCTGTTCTCCATACTTGCGAAATAAGTTGATACTACAGTATGTTTACACTGCTTACGTCACGGATAATACCAGTTGTGCTGGTTAAACCCTGCTCCGGAGTAGGAGCTAATGTGGTTCTTGAAAAAGGCACGGGACTAAAATCGCACACTGTTCCGGAGGTGTGAAAACGCCAAAAAGTGGGTAGTTCCACAGTTAGTTCAGGTACTATGAAAAGGTTCCTGCGGTGCGAAAGGCCTTATTGTCATGCTGGAACTTTTTTTGGTCTAGACTTCTTAGTTCCAGTGGATAAACACTATAGCATACAAAGACTAAAGGAAAAAAAAAGCTAATTCGAGATGTTCATGTTTGCGTACTTAACAATATACAATCTGACACATGAATAACCAAAGGAGCCTCAGGTCTTCTCAGACACACTGCAAAACCTCTGGGCATGTTTGGCCACAGATACTCGGGTCCAGGGAGACCTTTTCAGAAAGTGAACTGGAAACATGAATTCTGAAATTATTTGTAATTCCTTTTGTAATTAAAAGTGTTTCGGTGTAGCAGTAAGTTCTTGGTGTTGGTGGTGTAGAAAAGATGTAGTGTTCACATTTCATAGGCTCTAGAGATCTGGTCATAACACACAAGATTGTTTAGAAGGTTCAAGCTCACTTTGTCTTCCACTGGTTTTCTCTTTCCAAGGTGTGCTTGAAATGGAAAGTCAAAAGCAGGTTATTGAGAGACTGAGGGCTGCGTTCCGGTCCAACGTGACCGTTCCCCTTCATTTCCGTCTCACTCAGCTGGAGGCTCTGCTGTCTTTACTAGATGACAATGAGGCACAGATCTTAGAGGCACTGCATAAAGACCTCAACAAGGTACATGCACACCATGCTTACACTTTCTAATGGCCTCCCTGGTCCACCATAATCACCTCCGTTGTTTCTGCAGCCCAAGTTTGAGGCAGTGCTGTCAGAAATCGACATGGTGGCCAATGAGCTTCGTTATACCATCTGTAACTTGGAAACCTGGTTGCAGCCAAGCTACGTGGGGAAAAACTTGGTAAGTAATGTGCAGGGTGTAACTTATGCGTGGCGGATTTGGCTTCTCCTTTTGTCTTTTTTTTTTTTTTCTTTCACATTCAAACAAGTGCCAAAACTAGAGACTCAAGCAAATTGTGAAATGCTTCCCTCATGACCAAGTTGGATATATTCCAAGTGCTGTTACACAGCATTAAGTACATTAGCAACACTCCTATTATTCTCTCTCCCATTTACTTTACTTGTATTTTAGGCAACAAAACTAGACGACTGCTTTGTACGCAGAGAACCTTTAGGAGTTGTTTTGATAATCGGTGCATGGAACTATCCTCTCCAGCTCATTTTAGCCCCACTGATTGGTGCTATTGCTGCAGGTAACCATACACACCTTCATGACTCCTTTCTCAGGATAATAAATGACGAAATTGTGTCTCTCTTTTCTAGAAGTTGTAAAAAACTCATTTTCAAATATCTTTTCAGGGGAAAATTACATTTCCATTTATTAATTTAGCAGATGCTTGTATAAAAAGTGACCTACAATTGATCTTAGCAGTTAAAGGTTAAAAGCCTCTAGTGATCCTTGTTCTCTTGATCTTTGTTCTTCAGAACTTTAACCCCTGAGCCACCAAGGCTTTTCTTATGCCTTTAATAACTGTGTGTTATTGCGTAGGCAACTGTGCTATTCTGAAGCGAAGTCTTTAGTCAGTTCGTTGACTCGCTGAGGAGAGTCTCGATTATGGTTTCATGGACAGAGTCCATTACGAGAAATCTTTTTAATTGTCTTATACTAAAGTGCCATCAAATTTTACTGAGACATTATCACCGATGCATTTTACTACCAGATCCATTACTTTAGATTAGCCAGGACTCTATCATTCAAAAAAGTTTCTTTATGCAGTAAACATCTCAGGACTGGCCATTAGCCTCCTTTTGTTGACATTTAAATCACTCGATTAAAGACAGATTTAATTCACTATAGCAAAATTCCAAAGCTTTACATACACCAAGTTCACTGTCTTTTTTAAACAAATCTGGAATTGATGTAATGAATATTAGAAGCTCGACTAACCGATTAACAGTA
The DNA here is from genome assembly GCA_037577455.1 of Pangasius macronema. Lineage (NCBI taxonomy): Eukaryota > Metazoa > Chordata > Actinopteri > Siluriformes > Pangasiidae > Pangasius > Pangasius macronema. Next base: position 16,237,220 of record CM074957.1, on the reverse strand, counting down.
TTAATCCGCAATTACCTTCACGTGTACACCAGCATTTTCCTTGATGAACATCTCTGCCTGCCTTTTTGCCCTTGATATCATGGGAAAATACAAGCAACTCAGCCAAGACCTCAGGAAAAAAAAAATAAGTGACCATAAACAAGTCCCGTTCCTCCATAGGAGTAATTTCCAAAAAAACCGAAGCATCTGTTTGAACATTTCATTTAGTACTTGCTTTAACTCTCCGTACAATTGTCCTGTTTGTGATGTGACTCTGGACTTTTTCACATGGTTGGTCAGGAGTGCTTTGCTGTTATTTGTGGAGGAGCAGAAGAAACCAAATTATTGCTGCAGAACAGATTTGATCACATTTTCTACACAGGTAGGTGGGGGCCACTGTAAGACAGATGTTTTATTATTATTATTATTATTAATATTATTATTATTATTATTATTGTCACTGACTCCTTTCTCCTTTCTTTAAATCCGCCTGACTTGTGATCAGGCTCTCAGGCAGTAGCACGGAGCATCCTGCAGGCAGCCGCAGTGCACCTCACCCCCGTCACGCTGGAGCTGGGCGGAAAATGCCCGTGCCTCATTCACGGCAACATAGACATAAAGGCTGCTGCAAAGAGGCTCTCATGGGCCAAGTTTTTCAATGCAGGGCAGAGCTGCGTGGCACCGGATTATGTCCTTTGCACAGCGGAGATGCGAGATGCACTGATTCCCGGCATTGTAGAAGCGTTGGAGAGCTTCTACGGGCCTCGGATTCAGGAGAGCCCAGACTACGGCCGAATTGTCACAGACAGACACTGGAACAGACTCATGGAGCTCCTGGGGAAGTCTGAAGGAAACCACCAATATCCACCTCGTCCGCACTTTCTCCTCTTTATGTAACCACTCCTTTATACTCTACCCTTCACACCTTTATCTCGTTTCTCTAATTTATACCTTTTGTTTGCAGTCATGGTTTGTTGATTTTTATTTATATGAATCTCAGAAAATTGATTGAGGCAGGCCCTTAATTGCAAAGGAAAATACATATTTTATGAACTAGACAGCAGCAATGGAAAACAGATAAAACAGGCACTAATAGAAAAGGTAAATAGAAAAAAACTTCACCTGAAATATTTCAGACACAGCTAGATTCGTACTGGCCCAGTGTATCAAAAGAATCTTGTTTTGAGCTGCTGTAGAGTTTTAAGTAATTACACAAAGTTCTTTTATTTACCCCGTTCTAATACAGGACGACAAGACAGGGTAAGCAGGAGGACAGAAAGAGAGGTCGAGGATGTCACCAACACCTGAACTGTCTTAGCGACGCTCTAATGCAAGAGGAAATCTTTGGCCCCATTCTTCCAATCATCACTGTGGAGTCTCTAGAGCAAGGCATTCGCTTCATCAACGAGAGGGAGAAGCCACTGGCGCTCTACGTTTTTTCCGATCAGTCTCAGGTAGGAAGCCAGGAAGCTACAAAACCTGTGAATGTAGGTATAAGCCACATGGAAACTGTGTGTAATTAGGGCCAAAAGTTTACATACACCTAGACTAAAGATATTCAATGCAGGTGATCACCAGCCTTTTGGAGGAATGCTCTCTGGGCTATTTATGGAGGAAAACAGGTGTCTTTTAATACAAACGAACAACATCCCAACTATGCTGCCTGGGGATGGCAGCATCATGCTCTGGAGCGGTTTTGTAGGAAAAGGGACTGGTGCACTTCCAAAAACAAAAAGGTACCATGAAGAAGGATGACTATCTAGAAATGTTGAAGCAAAACCTGAAGGCTCCAGTGAGAAAGTTAAAACGACCGACGTCGACCCAGAGGGTCGTCCTGTTACTAGGATTCGTATAGAGGTAAACACTGTTTTACCGAATTGCCCGTCTGGAGTGAAAAAGTGTGTTTGGAGAAGGAGGCCCACAAACCTGACTGAGTTACACCAGTTCTGTCAGGAGGAATGAGCTAAATTTCCAGCAGAGTATTGGAGAAGTTTGGGGAATGCTACCCCGACAATGATTCAAGTTTAAGCTTGCTATAATATAAGTGATAGCAGGGATTATTCGAGTTGCTTCAAGGAAGTTTCACAACCTTAAATATAACTATAAATTGATTTTATTTTTTACATTCCCCTTATTTTGTTAACCCGTACTACAATGACCTTTTATTAGTTGAAAAATAAGGGTCCACCACTTGACAGTATTAGAGCAAACCACCAGTGGAGGGTTTTGTTCAAATGATGGAATAGTTCACATGACGCTTCCTGGTTTGCCTTTTGGAGGAGTAGGTCAGTGTGCGACTGTGCTGTGTTTTTATCCTTTTGTTTCGTTTTGGAGTCTCATAGACCCAGGACATTGTTTTAGATTTTACGGTGAAATAATTTGTATTAGAATATTCAGTATATCTATCATTTATATTATTAGCTATATCAATTGAGCTACATAAGTTTAATCTTTGCTGAATAATTTCTAGCATTCTTCCCCTTAAAACAAAACAAAAAAAAGCTTAAAATAGATAATGACCCAGACAGGATGTGAAGGTTATGTATGCGAGGTGTACTAAAGGTCTTCTGTTAAAGTTAATCCCCTCTGTTCAGGTGCAAGTGGGATGGGCAGTTATCACGGCCGCTGGGGTTTTGAGACGTTCAGCCACAGACGGGCGTGTATGCTGCGAGGCTGGGGACTCGAGCGCATCAGCGTGTTGCGTTACCCACCATACCAAGAGACAAGCCTGGGCTGGCTGCGCTGGGCCACGCAAGCCAAGAAGAAGGGCTGGGGAGGATGCAGTGTCATGTGACTTTTGTCCTGTTTGCTGAACCGCATGGCTTTTACCAGTCGCTCATTTTCTTGCTTGCTCAGTGGTAGGAAAGCCAGCACGCAGAAACAATGCAAGAAATGAAAGCTATGCACTGTTTGTGTGCTGCACCCTGTGGAGTTGAGATTACACTAAAAGAAAGAAGAGAATCAATTTTGTGATGAAAGATGGTCTATTGTCAGAAAGTCACCAATCCGTGTACCGTAATGAGGCATTACTTACATTCCAAATAAGGAACCGCAGTCATGATATGTGTGTCCCATTTACTGTCCCAATTAAAGTAAATAAAGTTACATCTATTCAAACTAATCTTACATATAGTATCATGTAAATAATCAAAGTACATGAGTTTACATTTGAGCTCTTGTGTGTTATACTGTTAAATTTCAATCATTAAAAATAAAACACTAGACACTTCAGGTGGTGTTTTTATTGCTGATCCTGACTAGTAAACTCACAAGGCTTTTGTACATCACATATGCGTAAGACAAAGTCCCATATTGTTATATACTTGTCCATAATGTTTTGACTTCATGTTGTCAATCGTTACTGTCCCAGGAAGAGGCTTGCTCAGTACAGTGTGATACACACAACACAGGCTCACAGGTTGGATATCAGAGAGGAGCGAGGGTACGCTAATATCCTTTCCCGTTGTAAGAGACAGTAGCAGTGGCTGAGCCTGATCACTGAGCGCTCTTCCACGTCATGGTTCAGGTTTGTAAGAAGACGGTGGACTGGTTCCAGACTGGACCAGCTCTGAGACTGAGGGCTCGGCGGGGGGAGAGGGGCTGGCTGCGGTGGTTGGTTCCTTCTGGACCAGCTCGGGCTCATCCTGCCCAGCCTGGGGAGGGTGGACCAGGACCCTGTCGATAATCCCAAAATCTTGCGCCTCCATGGGACTCATGTATCGGTCTCTCTCCATCACGCTCTCTGGGGGGGAGAACAAATGACCAAGGCTTAGCTATTACATACATGTGTCTGAAAGTTCCCAATCATTCAGGACATTATTAAATGAAGATATATCATGGTATCAAGACTTTTTCAGCAGAACTGATGAATTTGGCCTGAATTTGGCCTCTCATTGTAAAACGCGTCGACTTGCATGTCTGCTCATGAACAGAAGATAAATACCGTGCCTTGCATCAGTTCACCGCCTTAAACTTTTCCACTTTTTGTAGCGTAACAACCTGGAACTGAAATGGACTTACCTGGGATAATATGTAAACTATAGAAGAGTGGCGAGAAGAAAGTCATTACTGAAAAGAAAAAAAAAATTCTTTGCCTGATGAGAGCAAATGTTTATTTTTGGCCTTGGCACAAAGCACTACATTTGCTGTAATGCTCATCATCCTGAGCACAGTGAAGCATGGTGGTGGTAGCAGCATCGTATTGTGGCGATGCTTTTCACTGCCAGGCACTGGGAAACTGGTCAGGGTTGAGGGGAAGGCAGATAGAGCCCAATACAGGGGAATCCTAAAAGAAAACCTTTCGCTGTTTGCAAGGGAGACGAGTCTATGGCAGTGCTTTACCTTACAACAGGACAACGGTACATACTGCCAAAGCTACACTGAATACTAGCGTGGCCCGGTTAAAGCCCAGACCTCGAAACGACTAAGAATCTGTGGAAAAGCATACAAATTGCTGTCTCCAGTCTCCAACTAATCTGACAGGCTGTGTTATGTCAAAATGTCAGATTGAGCTTATTGAGACATACTCCAGAAGACTTGCAACGAACTGTAGCCAAAGGTGGTTGTAAATACCTTTGTGACCAACAAATGTCTTATTTTTTGGAAAATTAACCTTTGTATTGAAATAACAAATACCAATTAAGTACATATCCATTCCAGGTTGATATGTAAATTTCTCTTTACACTTAGGCCTCACAGGTCCTGGGATATATATATATTATTTTCAGTATACAGTACAGTAAGCATAAGCTGGATATTCTCTAAGCCTGCTTTACAAAAACAGTACCTATAGTTTCCAGAGGCTGTCCTGTATGTTTACAGTAGATGTTGTTAATCTGTCTCTTAAGCTTGAGGATCTCCTCGGCCTGGATGGCGATGTCTGTTGCTTGTCCCTGAAATCATCGATCAGAGATGTTTAAGATGCTCTCAAAAACCAACAATAAAAACACAGTACAAATCCTGTGGGTTTTCTTACCCTGGCCCCCCCAGAAGGCTGATGCACCATTATGCGGGCGTTGGGCAGCGAGTGCCTCATACCCGCAGTGCCCGCAGCCAGCAGTAAGCTGCCCATGCTAGCAGCCTGGCCTACACACCATGTGGAGATGGGGTTGAGGATGTACTGCATAGTGTCATAGATCGCCAGCCCTGCTGTAACCACACCACCTGCATGTAAATGAGAGAAATAAGATAAACTAGTAGCTAAAAAGGTTCTTCTTGTTCCTAATTTGCCTTACAAATACTTCAAACAGGAAGGAAGATGATGAAGAAAACCTATTTTACACATCCGACCTTACTGTGACCTTGACTCTGTTTGGATCAATTCCAAAATTTAATCAGTTTGTCTGCTGGCTAGAATGATAATTCCGTATGAATCCTACAAACATTTAACCACTCGTTCTCGAGACACTGCGCTAACCCGAAAACCACCGCCTGGTAGCTGAGGCAAACAGAAATAAATAAATAAATAGAAATCATACTCACAGAACCTAATAGGATGTAAGCATTAGTGATGTGTTCCTGGAAAACCATCATTTGAGCAGAATTAAATATTTAATTCCAGGTCCACTTTTTTGTTTTTCTTTTTATAAAATGGCCTATCCATCTATCCAAATGATTTATTCTACAGCTAAGAGCAAAGGTTTGCATCCCCATGGTTTTTAAATGTGGGGAAAAAGTAAATAAACTTCTAACCTGGAATGATAAATAAGGAGCCAATTTAAATATGCGACTGCTACGTGTCTAAAGGAGTTTTAATCACTAGCTTGCTAACTAAGACTGATGTGGATGAAGCTGATGATCAAAATGATTACTTGTTTTCCATCACAAGCGTATAATCTTTGCCAAATTGAGCGGTCATATGTATTACTCATGCATTTTGTATTACAGGGGTAAAGTTAAGTGTCAAATGAAATGCTAATTAAATCAATATAGAGCAGTTACCTTTAGAAAATAGAAAGTTTTCAAGACTTTATATAGTAGAAAATGTCCAAATTTCAAATTGTGAAGTTTTCCCAGGATGCCACACAATATAACATCCACAATCCAAATGTAAACTTTTGCACCATTTTGTTTCTTTTTTTTTTTACTATTAATATTTTAACATGTGCTATTTGGCCATCATGTTACAGACAATGAAATGACTGTGAAACCTAAGACACTAAATGTCACTGATATGACTGATTTTATCTTTGTTTTGTCGTCAGGGTATGCAAACTTTTGCACATAAACAGACAACCAAAGTGTCTCTCACCAGGACTGTTGATGTACATGTGAATAGGCTTGTTGTTGCTCTCTGACTGAAGGAAGAGCAGCTGTGCGATCACCAGACTTGCCACCGAGTCGTCAATCTGAGAGTGGACAAATGAGATTAGGAGAGTTTTTGTCCCCCCAAGAATCCTTCTTACATCATGTAATCTTTGGAGATACTTACTGGACCCATTACACAGATTATTCTCTCCCTCAAAAGACGTGAGTAGATATCGTAGGCACGTTCCCCTCGGCCCTGAGAAAAAAACGGTGGGGATAGAAAGAGATGATGCTTGATCTAAAAAGAAATGCTACGGATCTAAAGCAAATACTCGTATACACAGCAGAACTCGTTTAAAGGTAAGGAGGAACTTGGAGTTGAGGAGGCCATCCCGGTTTCCCCGAGTAGGAATTCCGAGTTGAATGGGTGTTTTCTTTGTTTTTTCCTTGCTGGAGGTCGACAAGCAAGCGTTATCCGTCCCTACATCTCTGTCTAAAGAGAGTGATGCAGCAGTGCTTTAGTCTTTTAGTCTGTCCACCTCTCTCACCTCCTCTTCTGTACAGACTGAGTCGACATCGCTGGGAAAATGCGAGTGACAAAAGAAGCACTTTCTCTTTTATTTTTAGGAGCTAACAGTGCAATCTGACTGCTATACCTTATGTCTGAGATCATCACCTGGGACATCAGCACAGCACACAACCACTAACGTCTCACAGGAATAACAAAACGTGCAGCACCATCCAACAAATTAGAATCAGGATCACAAAGCACATCACAAATATTCCAGCATAAATACACCGAACAGCCGTAACATTTAACCCACTGACAGGTGGCGTGAATAACACTGAGACAGTCAGAGCTGTTCTGGAAGCACAAAGGGGACCTACACAATATTAGGCAGGTGGTTTTAATGTTATGATTGATCGGTGTACACGTATGTGAGCTTAACAATGGGTTTGGAAAACTGGGCACATTTGAAATGTCTAGCACTAGTAACAAGAATGGCCTGAGTTGTGGGGAAAAGTCCTGTTTCCTGATGGGACACCGGTGCCAGATCCTGACACACTTCCACTACTGCGGCTCCTCTCACTCTCATGATCTACATCTGTTTACAGCTTTAGCGAATGATCCCATATAGATACCCTAAAAAGAATTGCTGTGGATATGCTTTCTTCAGTGGATAATCGGAATACCGTAGACGTGTACCTAAGAACTGCTGCTGTAATCATTAAGACCCTGACGTTCATACCGCCCATCATTTCAACACACTTAGTGCTGGTGTTCCCCAGAAGAGGATGAGTTCCTGTCAAGGTTTTCTTCCTCATGGCTTCTCAGGGAGTTTTTCCTTGGTACCCTGACCTCTGGCTAGCTCATTAGGGATCTACATTTACATCTGGATTTCTGTAAAGCTGCTTTGGGTCAAACTTCTAAGGCATTTAAGTAGACTTTTCAGGCTCAGGCCATGTGAGTAGTTCGTAGTTCAGGCTGAAAGAGACTTACTGTCTGTTCTATAACGATGGGGATGAGCGGATTTCTCCACGACGCACTGTGATGAAATGAATGCTTGCTCTTCAGTGCAGATACACTACACTGTAACACTCTCTGAAAAACACAGGCACAGGACAGCGCATTTCAGGACACAGTTTTGATAATGATGCCTGTATACTTGTATTTGTGTAACTGCAATTGTCGCATGTCTCGTTATAGCATTGCAGCTACAGCACAAGACAAACGCACAGGCTAGCGCTTTAAACAAATAAAATATCTAGATTATTTAGACTATGATACACTCATACATTTATAATAGGTGTATACTTTACTTACTCGTAACAACATGATGTTTATAAAGTACAAAACCTCTCCTTTTGACCCAACCGCCTGCCCCGGATGTAATTCTTTTGACCTGTCACGTGATGATGCAACGTGAAAGTCTGACCGCTAGATGGCAATGCTGAGTCAACGTGCTGTACTACGCATGCGCAAAGCAATCCCACGCTCTATTGTATGTTTAATTAAAGGAATTTTTCTCGTGTCTCTAACAACTTTTAACTGTGACTTTAATTGAATTAAATATGTTTGAGAACATCTCATATAGTTTCCTGTGACAGCACACCCCACATGTGTTTTAGTCCTTACTTACTAAAAATCCATGCAATATTTTGTTTAAACAGTATTATTTCCCCTGTGAAGTTAATCTTTGCAGGTTGCTGAAGAGACAGAAGTGAATGGAGCCCCTTTTGCAGGGAGAAAGCAGGATGGCAGACATGATTATCTTTGTTCTTGCTCTTTACAGATGTAGGTCCTGATTGTGGAGAGGATGGGGTTTTTGTAAAGCAGACCTATGACATGGTGTGTGTTTGCTGTTTGATTCTTCTGTCTTGGTGGAAACTGTTGGACTGGGAAGAGAAGTGCTGCTGAGCAGAGAGGCGCTGTGGAGCCAGTCAGGAGCAGAGCCTGTCTCTGTGCACTCCTTCACTCTTTCACTCTTTCAGTGTTTCTTCAGAGCAGACCTTTGAATGAAATGTCCAACAACAGCGCCAACAGCAGTAACCTGCTTCTCGCCCAGAAAGCTGTCAAACAGCTGCGGCTTGAGGCGAGCGTCCCCAGAATTAAGGTAAGTCTGAAAACAAACTTATAAACTAGCTCGATAGGAGTGAGGAAATGACCTGGCTGTGAGGGTGTGACTGGTTAAAGTTCTCGTTTCACCATTAACAGCCCGAATCTAATGTAAAAGCTATACTTTAAATGTTGATTTCTTTAGCCGGACGTCGCTACTCATAAACACAACGCGGCCGTATTACTGACAGTATGAGCGAAAGTTAATTATCTCAGGCTACAGTTACACCTGTCCTGCTCCAGTCACACTTTTTAATTTTATCGTGGTTTTATTATCGTGTGAGTTACTTAATTGGCGTCTCTATACAAGGTTAATATACCAGCTGTCACATAATCTCGACATTATTATTTTTTTTAAAGATTAATTTCAATTTGACGTGTTTTCATTAAAACCATGCAAATCTCCAGATGAATCATGTTTATTAGTAGTAACTGGGGAAAGTAACCCAACATCCGGGTATTTCCTCCCTGGGAACAGAGAAGCCCTTTGTCGATTGTGAGCTTGTGACCATGACATGGCTGAGAGCATCCACAGCTCAGGCTTATAGCAACAGCAGATAGCAAAAAAATATATATAAAAAAGATATAAAAAGTGCAAACTGCCTGTCATTAGAACAACATGAAGAAAATGAGGAGATTTATGCTATGCCAGACACAGTAGTGCAGTCAGAGATGTTCATGTGAACATTCTTGTGGAAAACAAATCAAAACAAAAAGAAATATTAGTGGAAAAAGTTTACTGTTCATTCTGTACATTCTCTGATAACTTGTATAAAATAAAAACTGGGTCACCGGTGATCACTGATGATGTGACTGCTGATAGAAGTAGCAGGATGAGTTATTATGTGTATAGAGCTATACTGTCTGCTCAGATTCAGTCAAATGCTACAAAACTGATAGGACGCCGCTTCACAGTACAGATGGATAATGACCCAAAGCGAGAGCAGCCCAAGAGCTTGGAAGTGGAATGTTCTTAAATGGCCGAGTCAGTCACCTGCCCTCAACCCAATAGAGCTGCTTTTCACTTACTGAAGACAAACCTGAAGGCAGAAAGACCCACAAACAAGCAGCAACTGAAGGCAGCTGCAGTAAAGGCCTGGCAAAGCATCTCCAGGGAGGAACCTCAGCGTTTGGTGATGTCCATGTGTTCAGGGCTTCAGGCAGTCATTGGCTGCAAAGGATTTGTGATTACGTTAGTTTGTCCAATTACTTTTGAGCCTGTGAAATTGAGGCAACACCACATTAGAATGAACATCTTAATATAAATTTGTAATTTGTAATCATAATTTGTAATTTTGAGCCGACACTAGACACTTGTTAGAGTTGCTGATATGGAAAATTTATCAGTGCCTTCTGACCAAACTTCTTATGTCTTGTTGCAGGATGCACCTGTATTCAGTTTTTAACTTTCTTTTTTTCCCACATAGTTTGTAAAACAGAGGTATTTAGGGTTTTTTGCTCAGAAACAATGAGGGTGTAAACGTTTGTCCCACTGCTCTTTGATTACGTCAGGTTTCACAAGCTGCGGCTGAGCTGAAGACGTTCTGCTTGCAAAATGCCCACATGGACCCTTTGCTTGTGGGGGTTCCATCCAGTGATAATCCATTCCGGCCTCCCAAATCCTGTGCACTCTTCTGAGGTACATCCACGCTGTGCTTTTTAATATTCTCCTTTTTAAATCATTGATATATTTGTATGTGCATTCATCTGTTCCTGGTTAATCATCTGAATCATCTTATTCATCTTCTCTCTCTCTCTCTCTCTCTCTGTCTGTCTGAACAATAGATGAAAGGACGAGGCCTTAAAAACACGTCGTACTAGTCGCCCTTCATTCACTTCATAAGTGAACTCTGCAGCTGGACCACATTCCCACTAACCTCTTTATTTTTGTGAAAAGTTTTATATAGTTTTAAAATGCGTTGTTCTGTAATTTGACCTTAAAAGAGAAGACTTTACAGTAAAAATAAAGGTGTGTCATAGAAGGTCAAATAATTCTCAGGCTGTTGGTTTTAAAACACTAAATTACTTACCTTTCTTTGGCTTTTTGTGTGTCTGCATGTTCTAGTATTGCATTTATGTTTGACCAGGAAGCAAAATGATTGAATATAGTAAAGAGGTGGACATTTATTTGGCTGTCATGTATACAGTCTGGTAAAACATAAGCATGAAACATAACAAGCCTTCCAGGTCATGTAAGAAAGCCATATATACAACTGTAAGTTTTAAGTGTCTTGGGCGTTTTGATATCTTTTTTTCTGCAACAAACATTTCTTGGATATCAGACTAAAGGGGTGCCATTACTTTTACGCTGATCGTTTTTACACTGCAACAGAAACTGTAGTGTATTGTATGAGATATAATTGGTATATTGACCAAACTTGAGGAACCAGTTGTTTATACTGAGTCATGAGCAACAGCAGACATGAAATTATGAATACACCTCTTCTGTTTAGATTTCATTATCAGTGCTTGTAAGGCTCAAGGGCTCTCGCGATTTTTGTTTTCTAAAAAAAAAAAAAAAATCTATCTATAAAAGCTATCTCTCTTTTCCATGACTCAACACCACACAATAAATATAACATGATCACAAACACTTTACATTCTCATGTGTAATACAATGCATAACAATAACAAGCAGCTCGACTTCAAACATTATTACCTACTGATTGAAATTTATTTCATAATGACTCGTTATTAAAAAGCCCTTTTAGCATCTCACACATTTCTAATGACTGGTGTCAGTGTTCATATGTTCTAATTATAACATATTCTGTAACTTTAAACAAAATTATGTGAAGAATGAAAACAAGCAGTTCTATGGTAGCCTTTTTTTTACTGAATACATTTTATATAAGGAGAGAGTGTTTTGCCTTTATCTTTTCAAACAAATTGTAAATTCTGTCCGTCCATTGGTGCCTTAAAATATATTTGGTTACTGCATAATGTGAATGCACATGTCCAATAAAGTTGTTTCATGATGATGTATTAATGTATACTCGTACTGTCTCTTACATTAAGCTGTTATTGGGTTGGTGTGATTTGAGTCAGGCCATTAGAACCCTGAAGTTGATTATTTTCCAATAACACCACATCCCAAAGTGTTTTACGCAGTAGTTCCCTCACCAGCCTCTCTTATTTTCTCTCTCTCGAAGACCAAAAAAACAAAACTAATAATAATAATGTTGTTATTGTTGACTTGAACGCACAGCATCTCTGAGTTTCCCGTATTTATGGTAATTCCGACAGCACGTGAAGGAAGCATAAGTTCTGTAAGCATGCTGGTGGAAGTGGCACGCTGTGGTTGTTAGGGGCAGTAGTGGTGCACTGTGGTCATTAGGAGGCAGCAGTGGCATGCTGTGGTCGTTAGGGGGCTTACGTGGCGAGCTGTGGCCGTTAGGGAGAAGTAGTGGCACGCTGTGGTTGTTAGGGGGTGGAAGTAGGGTACTGTGGTCGTTAGGGGGCAGTAGTGGTGCGCTGTGGCCATTAGGGGGCAGTAGTGGCGTGCTGTGGCCATTAGGGGGCGGCAGTAGCGCGCTGTGGCCGTCAGGGGGCAGTAGTGGTGCGCTGTGGCCATTAGGGGGCAGTAGTGGCGCTCTGTGGCCGTCAGGGGGCAGTAGTGGTGCGCTGTGGCCATTAGGGGCAGTAATGGCGCGCTGTGGCCATTAGGGGGCAGTAGTGGCGCGCTGTGGCCATTAGGGGGCAGTAGTGGCGCGCTGTGGCCGTTAGGGGGCAGTAGTGGCGCGCTGTGGCCATTAGGGAGCAGTAGTAGCGCGCTGTGGCCGTCAGGGGGCAGTAGTAGCGCGCTGTGGCCGTTAGGGGGCAGTAGTAGCGCGCTGTGGCCATTAGGGGACAGTAGTAGCGCGCTGTGGCCGTTAGGGGGCAGTAGTGGCGCGCTGTGGCCATTAGGGGGCAGTAGTGGCGCGCTGTGGCCGTTAGGGGGCAGTAGTGAGTCAGGCCCGTGTTGTCCGCGCGGTTGGATGTGGCGCGCGCTGCTGCGAGCTGCTGTCTCTCTGCGCGAGCTCGAAGATGGCGGTGTCCGTGTTTCCCGGCGTGCGGCTCCTCTCTATCGGGGACGCCAATGGAGACATCCAGCGGCATTCCGAGCAGCAGCCCCTGCGGCTGGAGGTGAAGACCACGCCGGACGCGGCGCTTCTAAACCTCTCGAACAGTGAGTACATGGCTGTTTTTCTTTTTTTTTTTTTAAAGCCTTTGTGTCCGGGCCGGCCTTAGCTAGCCCCTTAGCTAGCCTAGCGTGCTAGCAGCTCCAGCGCCGCGCTTATCCTTTCCCCGGTTAACGTGGCTCCATGTTAAAGTGCCTGACTTCCTGCCGTTAATCCCGGTTCCGCTTCTCCCCCACGGGCGCGCAGTCAGTCCGCCGACGCGCTTGTGTTTCTTCGCCACGCTGATGCTGTAGCGCTGCTTCGGTAACTGGCATTGTAATAAACTGGGCTAGCAGCACACGCTGGTTAGAGTTAGCTAACTAAAATGTACTCCCAAAGTCTTAAAACTTTAGTTTATATACACACTAAACAGAACATAATGTCTTTTGAGTAACTCTGATTCAAACCGTAACTTGGTGTTAACTTTGTCTTGGACAATAACACGGCGTGTTGCTGGCTGGGTCAGGAGCGAGAGCTAACCACTTGTTTTCTTCCCACCTGCTTTCCGACAAATCACGCCTTTTGCTCTGCGATTGGCAGAAAATTTGCGGAGTCGGCTGTACAAGCCAATCAGAGCCCGAGAACCGAGATCTCAGCGGTAAGGTCCTCCTTCAGGGGGCGGGGCATGTCGGAATACGGGTAGGGTAAAAAATGCAGCTAAGCTAGCTTTTCGCTGTAGATTGGCGCCTAGTCAGAAAGTTATCTGGACGTGTTTTCTTTGCTGTTGTCTGCGTGTAAATAAATAAAGCACTTTTAAAGAATTGCAGAGTTTTTTTTTTGTGCATTCATTGCAGCTTAGTGTTGATATTCAGTGACGGCGCTGCAGCTAATCACGCGCCTGCCGCCTGCTCCACGCGCCTTGTTTTGTTTTGAAGCTTGATTGATGGCGCTCGTGCCGTCACGCGCAGCACAGCGGCGTTTATTAGCGACGCGCACGCGGCGGACAAACGGCTGTGAGGAGGAGAGCTTCGGGGTTAGCGTGGACCACGCTGGAGGTTTCGGTCCTTCTCTGCAGCCTTGAGGCTTTCATCTTTGTTCTGTACGGAACAATAGCGGCTCTCCGCCTCCCTCAGAGCTGCTGTTCATTCAGCACAGCCGCTTTTGTTCACTCCGACTGATGCGCCTGACAAAATGGTGCCGTGACCAAGACACGAAGTTTAACCTCTACATCTGCACCACATCCTCACACCAAAAGCCCGCTGTTCAGTCCCAGAACACACGAGGTAGACTTAAACAGCGTCAGTAGCCCTATTCGGACCGGGTCAGTTTATCAGCGCACTTCTGTAACAACTTTTTCTCCTCGCTGTTAAACTCTCGCATCTGGACAGCAGTAAAATGATCACGGGACGAGTTTCTACTATAACCCGATCTGGACAGGGCTAAATTTACCTGGGGGGAATGTCTCAGGCGCTTCTCTGTGGATCTTATTTCCATCCGTAGCGGCCGTGCCGGTGTTTCTCTCCGTCCTCCTCTGAAGTTATGAAAGTTAAAGTTTTAGGTCGACGCAGTTAACAGAGAATGCTCTCTTTTCCTCAGAAGAACCAGAAACGTGTCATTTTCAGTTTTTAATATATATATATATATATATATATATATATATATATATTAAATTTAACTAAAATGTGTGAACATCATAATAGAATGACCATATCGCATAATTGACCAAGTTGTCGCATTTTTCTTCAGCCCTATAATACACTTCCCGAGTTATGGAATGAAAGAGGGATGCTTCTCGTATGTCGAGTGGTGATCATGTGACGTTCGAAGAAAATACAGACCCTGAGGAGACGTGTTACTACAGACGTAGATCTGATAAACTGATCCAGTCTGAATAGGGCTTATTCCCCATGAACTGGGATGTTTGTGTTGTGTGTGTTTTACGATCATGCTTCATTCACAACATTCAAGACCACTGAGTAAGTAAAAGAAATAAAAAGAGCAGGTAATTTGGCCTGTAAGTTTCTCAGTGGTAGAAGGTGAAACACCGACATGGCCGATCCAGGAGGAGCTAAAGTCACAGAGGAGCGCTGCGAAATAGGAAATTAGCCCAGAACCTCATTTAAATTTAATCTTGTCCGGACAGGGCTAATGAGGGAATCTGAAGAGTGGAAGAGTAACGTGGCTCTGGATCCCTGATTTTATGGGAATTTAGTCTATACCACTGTGTGAATTCACATTGCTGTGAATTCTCATATCTGATTGGTCAGAAAGTGTTGATTAAGTAAGGAATAAAACGCCTGGCCGTGCTCTTCAGGGGCGAGATGATGTGACAGCACGCCCTAAACCACAGCAATGTACCAGCGATTAAAGTATTTTATTTATTAATGAACGACACCTTGTGCTTTTTAACCATTTATAGTTGTAATTAATGTTGTAGAATGTGTGTGAGACAAATTATCACTTACGTTACAGCAGCTATAAACAAGTTCCATCACCTCTCTCTCTCTCTCTCTCTCTCTCTCGAAGTTAATAAGACAGAAAATGTTGAAAATCCCCATAAACAACATACTGACCTTTGCAAAGTGTGGACACTGGAGACTCCTTCCATGAATGCTAAATAAACATTGCCTTTAATGGCTTCAACGATTGAACTGTGTTGTTGTTGTTGTTATTATTAGCAGCAGCTGTAGAAATACAGAACCTAGTAGACTGTGTTCAAAGACACGGACTCGACAATCATGTCTTTACTACGGTGTAATACTCACATTTCCTGTGGTTTAAACATACTGAGCGCATTAATGTAATCCTGTGGTTTAAACTCTACTGTCAGAGCTGCTGCTATAGAAAATGAATCAACACCTTCTGGCCAGCAGTGGAGTCGTACCGTACACTGTGTCATCATTGCTGAAAGACAGTGTGGTAGTAGTGCATTTTCTTTTGCCAACTTTTTAGTTCATTGAAAAATTTCTGAACCATTTGGTTGATTGATCTGTGCGACCGAACCGAAGATTTGATGTTCAACAGCTCCAATATTTTGACATTTCTTGTATAGTCTAATGAACATGGAGTTCCAGTACACCCTTGTGAGCTAGACCATCAGGCAAGAAAAACTCCAGTTCCAGGTTTTCAGCAAACCCTGGAAACGGCCAGGCTAAAAAGTGGTAGCTAACAGAATGTAGCCATGGCGAGCTGGTCATGTAGTTAGAGGTGCAATGATTCCTGCTCATATTCATGAAGCTCCGCTCCCGGATCCACAGTGGCCCATGTAGTGTCAATAAAATGACTGACAGGAGGCCAAACACAAACACGCAGCTAGTTTTCCAAACTGGTTTTCTCAGCAACTTAATACACATTGGCTAAGGCCACAGTTTAATTTATTTTTAAATCATGATCTGCATCTTTCATGGTTATTTGTGCAGGTAAATAATACAAAAAAAACCTGACTATTTCACCTTTAATCGCATTAATATAGACAAAGGGAAATGATTGTGATTAATATCTGCTTGTAGCAATATGCCTTCAACACCAAATCAGCTGGTTGTTAGCTGACATTGTGGCTGAGGTTCTCTTTGCACATAAAAGACATTATTGCGTCTGTCTCTTGACCTATTTATAGTAGGAGCGCTTTATGAACGATAGAGCTGTGAATCAAAAACCCAGACGTGATTTCTGCTCGTTCTGAGTGGCTCAGGTTGTGATTTGTCCGTGCTTTGAAGCTAAGTAATACACTAACACCAGATAAAGCAGCTCTTGAGGCAGTTATTAGATTTAGTTTTGCTTAGCGCTGCAGCTGTAAAAGTGTCAGCAGATTGGGTTTGAAATAGAGAAATAGATCCGCTTGCAGTGCTTTAAACGCTGCTGAATGCAGAAGTGGAAATCTCTGAGGCAGAATAAAGCTGTTCACTTTTACCAGTGTGTGCTGTGTGTTTTATACTTTCAGCTTTTGCAGTAATTGTCTTTCGAAAAACAGGTACCAACTCACGTTCCTATAAAACTAGATTTAAATAATTACTCGGTGTCGTTTTTATTTTTAATTACACGTTGCAGTGGTTATGGTTCTGAGTTCTCAGCGCTGTCGTTGTTCAGACGTGCACCCGGTCCTGGTGGAGCACCGAGTTACACGCATCCACCCGTGCCTTTTACAGTGCAGGACTTGGATCAGTATGTTGATGTGAGCTATCAATAGCATTAGGTAATCTTATTTGGCATCAGCTTTAATCCTGGAACAATCAGCTAACAATCTGTCTAAAATGCTAGAGCTTTTTTTTTAACAAGCATCCGGTAATGGTTTATTTTCTTTTGGCAGCTTTTGACGCAGAGCTACACAATTGGAAACTGGTGTGAGTTGAGTGAAGGACTGGAGAAGAGTGTCTGAGAATTGGGCGTATGAAACCGAGTGTATTTCTTAAAGTGTGATGGTTTGGTGGGTTGGTTTGGGGGGTTATTGACCCAAACAGTGTCTGGTCTGGGAGAGTTTGACTCCTGATATAATATAGTGACTATGTTTTGACCCTCTAACGTATGTTCTTCCTGCAGATGAGGAGGCGAGCGTGTTTAAGTGTTCAGTGTCACGGGAGACGGAGTGCAGTCGTGTGGGGAAGCAGTCCTTCATCATAACTCTGGGCTGTAACAGTGTGCTTCTGCAGTTCGCCTCCCCCACAGGTAACCGTCTCTCGATCTGCTGGCCTACACACAGCGGGGGGGAGTTCCTGAAGCTTTCTGTGGAAATGATCAACCCACCAGAAATGTGGCATTAGAATGTGTGTGTGAGCACACAGCAATGCAGTCAGCTATTGTTAGAGTTATAAGCATACTTGACTGGTGACTTGAGCTGAGTAGGTTTAATGTGAAGCTCTGTAACTTGAATCAAACCACAGTTTATACAGGTGCTGATTAAAACTGTAAAAATGTACACTATGGCCAAAAGTTTGAGACATCTGACCATCACACCCAAATGTAGCTCCTCATTAAACTAAACACGGTTGTACAGAAGAGTCTTTGTATTGTGGTAGAGTCTTTGTATGCTGTGGCTTTACAATTTCCCTTCACTGGAACTAAAGAGGCCAGAACCTGTTCCAGCATGACAATGCCCCTGTACACAAAGCAAGCGCCATGAAGACATGGTCTGCCAAAGTCGGTGTGAAAGAACTCGAGTGGCCTGCACAGAGCCCTGACCTCAACCCCACTGGACACCTTTGGGATGAATTGGAAAGCCGACTGCACCCCAGACTTCCTCACTTAACATCAGCGCCTGACCTCACTAATGCTCCTGTAGCTGAATGAACACACATCCCCACAGCCTCGCTCCAACATCTAGTGGAAAGCTTCCCAGAGGAGTGGGGGCTTATTATAAGTGCAAAGAGGGGACTAAATCTGGAATGGGATATTGAACAACCACACATGAGTTTGATGGTCAGGTGTCCACAAACATCTGGCCATATATAGTGCATTTGCAGTTGTCATCATCTCTTAAGCTGCTGCTGCTTTGGTTAATTTCAGATTTCTCCTCATTCTACAATCTGCTGAAGAACTGTCGCGGCCATGTGAATGAGCACTCGGTGTTCAGCGAGAGGACGGAAGAGTCTTCGGCTGTACAGTACTTTCAGGTCTGTTCACACTGGGAGACTGTGGGTCTGTGTGTGTGATTATGTGCATTACAGTAAGCTCCAGAATTACTGGCACCCTTGATAAGGATGGGTACGAAAAAAATTGTTTGTGTGGTTAATTACACTGAAACTCTACCCTGCAACTGAAATAAATGTATTCTAATTCAAAAAGATATTTTTAACAAAGACGTTATTGGCCCTCTTGCATTTAGTGCTTTGTGCAGCCTCCTTTTGCCAAAACAACATCTCTCAAGCTTCTCTATATATAATGCTTGATGAGAGCATGGAACTTGAGATCAATTCTCAATAAAGAATCACTCCACATCCTCCAGGGTCCTGCGTTCTCTGTTGTGGATTCTCCTCTTCAGCTCGATCAACCGTTCTTCTGTTCATTTGGTTGTATGTTTTGGATCACTGTCTTCAACCATGACCCAACTATAGCTTCGGTAGAAGCAGGCAGATTTGCTCCTGGTAATTTATGATGCATTTATGATGCATTTCCTAGCAAAGGTTCCTGGGAGAACTTTAAAATCAGGAGAATTAAAATAAAAAAAACAAGTTAAATATGTATGGGAACATGCTTCTGTTACATTTTGTTCATTAAAACTTCTAGGGGACAATATTTGTGACACATAGTGCGGTAAAAAAAAAACACAATCAGTTAAAGATTCCATTGTGACCCACAAGCCTCACCTTTACGGTTCATGTAGAAGGGAAATGTTATACATGTCTGCTGTTGTGACTGTGCGGGTCAGTATTTAAAACTGTTCTAAAATTCCCTTTCCTCCATTTTCTGTTGTTCTTCAGTTCTATGGCTATCTCTCTCAGCAGCAGAACATGATGCAGGACTACGTTAGAACTGGAACTTATCAACGGGCCATTCTCCAGAACCATACCGACTTCAAGGACAAGGTATTTTTCACAACAGGTTATTCCTGATACACACCTGATACACACGCTCACCATCCACCTTATTAGGAGCTCCTGTAAACCTGCACATTCATAGTTATTTAATCTGCCAATCATGTGGCAGCAGCACAGTCAAAAAAAAAATCATGCAGATACAGGTCAAGAGCTTCAGGTAACGTTCACATCAAATATCAGAATGAAGAAAATATGTGATCTCTTTAACGGTGGCAAGATGGGCTGGTTTGAGTGTTTCAGAAATTGTTGATGTCCTGGTAACAGTCTAGAGTTTACACAGAATGGTGCGAAAAACAAAAAACATTCTGTGAGCTCAGCGTCTGCAGGCTGAAACACTTTGTTCATGAGAGAGATCAGAGGAGAATGGCTGACAGGAAGTCTATAGTAACTCAAATAATCACTCTTTACAACCGTGTTGAGTAGAAAAGCATCTCAGCACCCACAAAATATCAAACCTTGAGGTGGATGGGCTACAAGAAGAAGACCATGTCAGGTTCCACTACTCTTGTCAGCCAAAAAACAAGAATCTGAGGCTATCATGGACACAGACTCACCCAAACTAGACAGTTGAAGACTGGAAAATGACCATGTGACACCTCCCCCAGTCTTCATCTCTCCAGTTTGGGTGGTGAGCCTGTGCTCAGATTCCTGTCCTTGGCTCCTGTCCTCGGGAGTGGAAACCAGTGTGGTCTTCTACTGTTGTAGTCCATCCACCTCAAAGTTTGAGCATGCTGAGATGCTTTTCTGCTCACCACGCTTGTAAAGAGTGATTGAGTTACTGAGCTCGTTTCTGGCAGCTTAAACAAATCTGAGCATTTTACTCTGACCTTTTCTTATGAACCTGGTGTTTCCAGCCACAGAAATGTCTCACACTCAGTGTGTTTTTTTCGCACCATGAGTGAACATCATTGACCCCTGATCATCACAGAACATCGCAGAAATCATCTTTAATCACAGCCTAACCATAACACTTTTCTAGTATTAGTTCTGCTTGAACAGCTTAACAGATAGACACTTTATTTTATAGATTATTTCAGCAAAATTATTATTTTGCTGAATAATAACGATTATGTCTTGTGATTTTGTGGGGTGTGTGTGTGTGTGTGTGTGTGTGTGTGTGTGTGTATAAAACATCTTTCTTTCTTTGAGGTTTGAGATTATTTCCTTCTGCACGTCTTGTTTTTCTTGCTGAGCAGCACTGACACTAATTATTAGCTTACCGATGAGGTGTGGTGGCCACATTGACTTTTTTCTTTCATGGATGATGTCTTGTGTAATCTCAGTTTACTCGGATGCCTCACCTGTAAATCTCTATCGCTGTAATAGATCGTTTGTGCTTTGCTGCTAACCTGCTGTCCATGCTGAGAAATTACAGTAGACTTTCAGCCTTTGTTCTATTTAAAATGCCATTTTTCGGTTTTGAATATGAAGTTCTCTGTGGTGTGTTCACAAAAGGCCTAGTGTTCTGAAATCCCTGCTTATTACTGCAGGAAGAATTAAAGATTAATACTGGATTAATCTCGTGGTTTGGATGCAGCCATTTTACCCTTCTGTATTCCCCCTCTGATCCTCTGTCTGTAGGTGGTGTTGGACGTGGGATGTGGCTCAGGGATCCTGTCGTTTTTTGCGGCTCAGGCTGGAGCGCGTAAGGTGTATGCTGTGGAGGCCAGCACCATGGCTCAGCACGCAGAGGTGCAGCTCCGTACACACTCCTCTGTTCCTTCTACATGTCATTTTAACACAATAACTCGGTATCTTCACGCGAGCATGCAAATGGATATTTGGACGTGTTCGTTTGTGTATGCCGTGTAGGTTCTGGTGAACAGTAACAGGTTGATGGAGCGTGTGGTAGTAATCCCAGGAAAGGTAGAGGAGGTCACCTTACCTGAGCAGGTGGACATCATCATCTCCGAACCCATGGGCTATATGCTGTTTAATGAGAGGATGCTTGAGAGCTACTTGCATGCCAAGAAATTCCTCAAACCAAATGGTTAGTAGTGAGTGTGTGTGTTTTCAGGCTCAGAGTGTTGGGTTGTTTCCTGTAAATTGCTGACATCGTTTTTGCTTTGGGTTTTTAGGTAAAATGTTCCCCACCATTGGCGACGTCCACCTCGCTCCTTTCACAGACGAGCAGCTCTACATGGAGCAGTTCACCAAAGCCAACTTCTGGTGAGCATCTTTAGTGGGAACCAATAGTTTCTCATCAAACTGTGTACATAAACCTGAATCATGACATGAGTGTGATTTCTCAACATTTATCCTAAGGCGTATCCTAAAGAGAGTACTTGCATTGACTGTGGAGGCAGAAGTTAAGAGAAGGAGACTTGTAAACTGGGCAGCTTTTACAAGACTGCAAACAGCTGCACTTAAAATGTGACTGACCTTTGATACATTACATTTACATTTACGGCGTTTGGCAGACGCCCTTTTCCAGAGCGGCTTTCATTTATCTATACAAATGAGCAGTTAGTTGCTCAAGGGCCCAGCAGTGGCAGCTTGGTGGTGCTGGGGATTGAACTCATGACCTTCTGATCAGTAGCCCAACATCTTAACCACTGAGCTAACACTGCCCAGTGAATGTCCCAACACTAGCAAAGTTGTTATGGCTCGTTACATTGCAACACTGAAATCTCTAATTTGTCATGCAGCACTGCTGTGTATGTGCACTCATTAACATGTCTGATGTTTCCACTGGCACTGAGCTCTCCATTATGGTTCTTTTTCTCTTGCTGCCTGAGCTGCCACTGATTGGTCAGGTGAAAAGTGCTTGATGTCACTCGGTGCTTTCTTGAAAATTTGTCCGCTTGATTGAACCCTGGTGCGTTTTCCTCCTTGCTTTATTAAAGCAGGCGAGAGTACAGCCATCGCATTCAGGTGCAGATCGAAGCAGCTAGTCTTCTGGTCTGAGTGACGTAGTGTCAGTCCTGTTCTAACAGAAACTGATTTGACTCGGAATTGACCCAACTGCAGAACATGTTTTGAAGGTCATGGTTTGCAGGTCATATTTTTTTGTTTCTGTCAAAACAAAACAGCCAAATGACAGAGCTGTAGTGCTGCAGAAATGCCACATGGTCTGTTGCTTTATAAGCAAGTTTATACATTAATAGCAAATGAAAAGAAATTTAGACTAATAGGTGTGAGTGTATTCCTAGACACTAACAAGTCCCTAAACGTAGGGTTGCATAAAGTGCAAATTTGCACAGTACACGCGATATGCAAACATACGAAGAAGGCTGACTTGCAGCACGGGGCAGTAAATTTACAGAGCAGTGCCACAGCGTCAGGATCAACGAGGCACCAGTTTAAAGACGAGAGAAAGGGCATGACATGCTCGTGGCAGGAAAATGCAGCAAAAGCAGGGGATGTTTGTGGCCCAAGAGGTCAGGATTCAGTTAACGGATAAGATTTTNTGTGTTTTGTGTGTTTTTAAGGTACCAGCCATCTTTCCATGGGGTGGATCTGTCTGCACTGAGGGGAGCTGCTGTAGACGAGTACTTCAGACAGCCGATTGTGGTAAACAGATTATTGTAAACTGTGGAGACTGGGTGTGCATGTACATTATACAGGTTAGACGTAGGACGTTGGTAGGTGGAGACAGAGTTGGAACAGGGAGTGTGTGTGGGTGTGTGCATGTGCGGGCATATGCTCCTTCTCAGCAGTGTTGCTGGAGGAGCGGCTGCTGCCTTGCCACAGGAACCAGAGCTGGGTGATGGGGTGGTGTGTTTTGACTCATAAAATTAAGCCTGTAATTCTTAAAATCAATTAGTTTAACCAATAAATATTTAAAAAATATTGAAATATTACAAATTCCAAAAAGCACATTTGAGAGCAAATACTGCACATTCCGAATGATGAGCCTAATTAGACTTGCAGGCAAAAAATCAGTTTATTCAATTACAACGTGGAATTTAGGCTTCTGTAAAAACATAGTTTACAGATTAGAGGAACTCGGCTGTGCAGTTTGTGTCCAAAGGTGTCGTATTAAAGGGGAAATAGTTGATTTCTTACTTGAACAAATGACATGTAAAATATGTAACACATGATTTAAAAAATAAATAAAATAACGGTTTAATTCATGATCTCAGGACAAAATATTATGTGGCTGAGAAAACCCGTTTGCAAAACTGACTTTCGGTCCGAAATGCTTGTTTATATTTGGCTGGGCCTACAGAGTTTAGAGTTAGTCTAACTCACCTGCATAATCATCATAGAAATCTTAAAAAATATGGATATCTTACCTGATGCACCTTTAATACTCTCGTGTCTTAGAGAAATGTATACAGCTCTGCCGGATCACTGTTGGGGAAGAATCGTCACAATCTAAGTCAAGACATTTACAGGACTAACCGGGGACGTGACATTTATTTGGGGGCTCGTCCGGGATTTGAACCTGGGACCTCTCGCACCCCGAGAATCATCCCGGATGAGCCCCCAAATAAATGTCACGTCCCCAGTTAGTCTAGGGGGTGTGTGGGGAATAACACTTACGTGATGATTACTAATAATAGGTGTGTGTGTAATCAGTGACCAACAACAAGTATTGCGTGTACCCAAGTGATTTATTTATCTATAGGTGACAGAAAGCGTGTGCTAAGTGACAGAGGTGATCTGTACAGTGTATTTACAGGAACACGTAACAAGACTCGGGGAAAGGGACGCAAGCGGCACCAAAGCAAAGAACAGAACAAGTCTACCTGTTTCCGAACCCTCTACCCTAACTATAACAAAAGATAGAAAGAAAAAAGTCTTCAGCGTCCAGGACGCCCTCACTACCCGACTCTATCTCTTCAATAACAGAAGTACAGCGGGTGGTGCTCGCTCCTGACCTAATGAGTCTAAACAAAAAAAACGAATTCCTACGTGTCGTACTATGTGTGTCACGTGACGTACTTACCTGTCCACAACGTTTAACATACAGATGACTAAACAGACAGGTGACTAGAGGACAGCGGGGAAAACACGGACCAAATGACATACAGGAACAACACATACAACAAGGCAGCGTAACTACAATACAGAAAAGAATAGTGGTGGGTTTTAAATAGGCGGGGTCAGAGGTCGATTGGTCATCACGGACAGTGACATCAGGGGGGTTAATCAAGATGGACAGGAACGTTAACCAATGAGGCAGTGCAGCAGAGAGAGAGAGAGACGAGAGAGAGAGACGAGAGAGAGAGAGAGACGAGAGAGAGAGAGACGAGAGAGAGAGACGAGAGAGCGAAAAGGAGAGAACAAAGCACACGAACACCCCAGGACATAACAGTGGCATGTGGCAAAAAAAGTACAAAAGTGCTTTAAGTCTGTCAAAATACACTCTGATCCTGGCTCACTAGGTCACAATAGAGGTAACAGAAGGTAATAACAAGCGCTCAGACAATACATATTTTTTAAGTGCTAATTTAAGTACTTTAGAAAGAGGGAAGTCTTTAGATGTCGTTTGAAGGCATTTCAAGGCATTTAGAGTTTTTATTAATCATTTCTGAGAATAGATAACGAGCCATTTTATTTTCCCTAGCATTCACATTTGTCACATGTACATGTGAATGGATTAAGATTGCATTAATTATTGATTATAAACCTACATCATTAAACACCAAACACGTGAGACCATATTTTACAGATCTCAGTGCTGAGCTTCCTTTAGAGTTCAGTTTCAGATGGTAAGACATTCATAGTTACAGTTAAACTGAATTATTACTGACTATGCCGAGTGCGGCGCTTTTTTGTGTGGGTATATGGGTCACGTTTACTGAAGATGCTTGAACACACTCTGTGTTGGACTGGTGAGCGCATCGTTGTGGAAGTGTAATGACTCGTGAGCTCACTAGCCCAGACGAGGGCAGGTTCCCTTTTGGGTCCGTTTCGTCCTCATGTCATCTGAGATGTTTCTCACCCTGTCACCTCTGGCTTGCTCATTACACATCTGAATCTCTATCCAGACTTCTCAGAGCTGCTGTGTGTCGATGTTCTTTGTTTTAAAAGCGTATAGTGTATATATAGTATATATAGTATATAAAGTATATAAATAAAACTGAACTGAATTCACTGGGAGCAAACGTTTTTCTTGTTGGAGAAAGAATCTACATTTTATGATGATGGATTGTTAGCAGCACTTGCACTTATTTCTCACTGGTCCACATATTCTGCAGAACGCTTAATGCTTTGATTTCTTGTCTCCTTTTCAGGACACGTTTGACATCCGAATCTTGATGGCCAAATCTGTGAAATACACAGTTAACTTTTTAGACGCTAAAGAGGAGGACCTTTATAAGTATGATGCTTATAATGCTGATTTGTACTGGTTTATCGTTCAGTAATTTCATTTATTTTCAGAAGCTCAGTGAATGAACGGGTTCTTGAGTGATGGATTTTGTTCTTCCCCATCCAGGATAGAGATCCCCTTTAAGTTCCACATGATGCACTCAGGGCTGGTGCACGGCCTGGCTTTCTGGTTTGATGTTGCGTTTATGGGATCTGTGTAAGTTCTGTGTGCCATCATACTTCTCTGAGGCTTATTTGAGCAAACTGAGTGCAGGAATAACATACTTGAAATTTTGAGTTTGGCTGAAAAAAAAAGAAGCCATTTTATGTTCCTTGCTCGCTCAGGATGACGGTGTGGCTCTCCACGGCGCCCACCGAGCCCCTGACTCATTGGTATCAGGTGCGCTGCCTCCTGCAGTCGCCGCTCTTCGCCAAAGCGGGAGACACCATGTCGGGCACGGCCCTGCTCATCGCCAACAAGAGGTTGCAGCTCTTTATTAACGTTTACTCCTAGTTTTTAGATTTAATTTTAGATTTTAGAGTTTAATTAACAACATTTCCTTGGTCTAGGCAAAGCTATGACATCAGTATTGTTGCTCAAGTTGATCAGACTGGCTCCAAGTCCAGCAACCTCCTGGATCTGAAGAACCCCTTTTTCAGGTCAGTTAGTGTGTTTTAACTGGATGTTTATTACTGATCGAGGCACATTCATGAATCATGTTTGTTTATAAGCCGGTTTAAACAGACCTCCTGAAGCAGGAAACACCGTCTCATGTTTGTGTGTTGTGTGTGTTTGTACAGATACACAGGCACCACCCCTAACCCTCCGCCCGGCTCACACTACACCTCCCCCTCCGAGAACATGTGGAACACTGGGGGGGCCTATAGCATGAGCCAAGGCATGGCTGTGTCGGGTAACACACACACACGCGCACACACACGCGCGCGTGCACGCACACACACACGCACACGCACACACACGCACACACACACACACACACACACTCTCTCTCTCTCTCTCTCTCTCTCTCTCTCTCAGTCTCACACACACACTCTCTCTCTCTCTCTCTCTCTCTCTCTCTCTCATTCTCACACACACACTCTCTCTCTCTCTCTCTCTCTCTCTCTCTCTTTCACACACACACACACACACACACACACACTTACCAGTGAATTCTGATCTGTGCGAAGTCCTTCAGAAACAAACTGAATGAATTAAAAACTGTGTTTATTTATGTAGGTGATGTTTATACCCCAGATCATGACTTAGGAAACTTTTTTTTTTATTTGGCCTCTTATCCATTTCTCTTTTTCCCTGTTGTTCTCTCTTTCTCTCTCTTTGTCTTTTTCTCAGGAATGCCAACAGCTTATGACCTCAGCACTGTCATCGGTGGCAGTGGCTCTACAGTTTCCCACAACAACCTCATCCCCCTTGGTACAGACACGCATGCACGTACGGATATGCACGCACACCACACACACAAACACAAACACACACACACACACCATAAAATCACACAGATGGGCAGTCAGACATCCGTTATGGACTGCATAGATGCCTTAACTCTTGCTATGGGGTACAGCAGCCACTTCAAAACCACTCCGGTGTTTTTCAGCAGCAGTCAGACCAAACAAATCAGATTCATCTGGCAGGAAAGCGAAGTGACTGACAGCGAAAGATGCAGTGATGCGTGAATTTGGAAGCCTCTTGTAAGCCAATAGAAACCAAGTGTGCAGGACTGGTCTCTTTGGTTCATAGGGAGAAAATGCTAATTAAAGTAGCAGTCATGCCAGTTTTTTTGCCTTGC
Organism: Pangasius macronema; assembly: GCA_037577455.1. NCBI lineage: Eukaryota > Metazoa > Chordata > Actinopteri > Siluriformes > Pangasiidae > Pangasius > Pangasius macronema. Next base: position 16,209,679 of record CM074957.1, on the reverse strand, counting down.
CAGAAAACTTTTTTTTTTAAGTCACGTACAACGACATGCGCAATTGTATTTCTGGTAAAATGAGTTTTTTCTGTCTACTTGCTAGGATTTTCTTGTTGGCCCTTCTGGGACAACAAAACAATTCTAAATTCGCTTGTGGTTTTATGACGCGTAGTGATTTATGACGCATTTCTCCTTAGTTCTGTCGTTTATGCTATTATTATTCACAGATATATGGAAGCAGGGCCTAGATCACTCTCCATGCATTATTTTGAAATGGTTTTGAGAAGGTTAAGGGAGGCTTTAAGTGTTCGTCTCTTTTCACAGTGAACACGGGGATTGTGAACCACACTCACTCCAGAATGGGCTCGATCATGAGCACAGGGATTGTCCAGGGTATGTTTGTTCTTTTTCTGAACTCTCTGATCAGATCTGCTGCATTCAGTATTCAGTACACAGGACACTTGTTCTATTTTAAGGGTGCCAACTGTTACCGTTTGTACATGGCTAAGTGCTGTGGTGATAGTGAGATTATTATTGCTTTTTTTTTTTGCCCAGGAGCTACAACCCAGCAGGGTCCGACCAGCAGCAGCACCCACTATCCTGTCACTAACCAGTTCACCATGGGAGGTCCTGCCATCTCAATGGCCTCACCTATGGCCATCCCCAGCAACACGATGCATTATGGGAGCTAAGGCTCCTGCCTGCTTCCCCTCCCCTTTGCATGTCCAGCCTCCCAAACTGACCACAGCCTAAACCAGATTACCAAATCCAGTGCTGCAGCATCTGACTGTCACCTTTTCCCTCCCTCTCGTCTTGATGTATATTCGTATATAATTATATATAAGACCTCTTTCTCTGTCTCTCTCCGTCCCACCCAACCCCCCCGTCGTACTATGCCAGCCTTCGCTCTGTCTTGGACAGTCGGAGGTGTGATGCCATCACTCTCCTCCTCCTTCACACTAGTGCAGTTCCAGGATTAGCCACAAGGAGGCAGTGGACTGTCTTGAGCGTTGGGATTTGACGGAATGTTCTTTGCAGAACGGTTTTTAAAAAAAAAAGTAAATACTTATCAGATGTACATTCATACAAGAGACACTCAATGAAATGTCAGTGATGGACCGTTTGTGATGAACCTGAGATTCATGGCAGGGCTGTCTTGCTGTTCCTGGCTCGTCTTTTTTCGATTTTGTTCGCTTTCTCTGCATCATGTCAAGCTGGCCAACAATATCAACTACTGGCGTAAATATAGTCTCACCTTGATCTTTCTAAACATTTGCAACGCAGCTAGATTTCCTCTCTGGCTTCCAGGAACGTTCAGGAACTCATTGCCTATAGATAACGTAGAGTAGTTAGATCCGTTCTTGTAGCTCTTTCCGTTACGGAGCAACGTTTTTCTTTCTTTCTTTTTTTTTCTTTATAAAAAACAAACAAACAAAAAACAGTGCAACCCCAGATGTGCGCAGCTAGCTGTTTCCCCTCGAGATCTGCACAGCAAGGTTAGCAGAAACTAACCATGTATTGAAGCTAATGAGCGTTTGAGGACTCTTCTGTTCCAGAGGTCTGCATCCACACACTCTCCGGCCTTCCAGGCACAATGCTGGAATTCTCGAGCGGATTCCACGAGGCATTAGTTACGGAAGGGGGACTAATGAACCGGACGTCAGGCTCTGCATACCCCATCGACCACTGCAGCAGGACAATTGTTTGGATCGGCAGGATCCTAGTTTACATCCCCAGACCCTTCTGTTTGACCTGTGTGTGTCATGATATTGTTTTTGGGTTTTGTTTTTCTTTCGTAAAGGTAATCAAAGTTCACCTGTCAAACCTCTCTGACCCCTGACCTTTCCCCTTTTCCCTGTCCCCACATCTCCTACCTCCCCATGCTGGGCCTTGCCCAGAGAAAGACTTTTGAGAAGGTATGCATTGCTTCCAGTCACCCATTTATATATATTTTCCTTTCTGTTCAGCCGTTGATTTGATTTTGATTTTGATTTGATTTAGAATCTTTCATTGAAGAGAAGTCCTATTAGTTTGTAGAATTAACCCCCTTTTGCCTTTTTTTTTTCATTTCACAAGAAAAACAGACACAAAAAAAGAAAAAAAAAACATGCAAATTAAATGTTGGTGGAGACTTCCCTATAAAGTGTGGCGTCTTGTGTAAAAGAGGCCAAACACTACAGCTGTTTATTCACACACGTGTAACCAGAGAGCAGTTTCACACAGCGTGAGGTGGAGCTACACTCTCCACTTTCAGTCGTTCTCACCTCCGCGGGAAAGGGAAGACGTTTGGATAGATTTAATTGAATAATCTGGCTGTTCTTGTGTTCAGCCCTGACACACCACAAGGAATCGGGTGGTAGAGACTTTATTTGCACCAAAGCAGTTCTAATAATAATAATAATAATAATAAAGTATGAACTTTAAACACACTTGTACCTAAATCTGGACAAGTGTGAAATTGTTTAGAAAAAAAAAGAAAAGTAACCCCCAAAATACATGAGTTCCAGATCAGATTCCCTTATTTTCTGCACTAACGCAGCCTCCCTGCTGCTCTTCATTATCATGACCACGTAATCAGCGACCAAGTTAATGAGCCTTAAACATTAGCAAGGAACCTGAACAGAACATTTGGAAACAGCCCCAAAAAGGATCTTTTTTCCCCCTGAAATGACCAATTGTTTTCTAATTGGAAAAAAAAGACCGACCCAAACACCAGTGTAATCACAGCTACCCAACTGCAGTTAACGACTTTCCATCACATTTTTGATTTCAGCACATTATAGATGTCGGAGACTTTATCCTGCTTGGGCTGAACGAGTGTTTCGCTCCGGACTTCCCAGGATATAATACATTTCACTCACATCATTCACACTGGAGCCTTCATCCAAAATTACATTTCTTGTTTACACAAACCACAAAAGATACTTCATAAAGAACAGCAAATTCACAACATGGATTCATACTATATTTATAGTAACAGGGCATATTGTGATGAATATCAGTGTCCCAACTTCACCAGCCGAGTGCAGAGATGTACAAATCTCCCAACTCTATATAACACATTATAATCTGAGTAAAGATTTACCTTCCAGTTACCCAAAGACTAATAAAAGTCCATGGCAGCTGAAGTTATGTCCATCTCCATATTGCTTATTAGCTGTTAAATCAGTAGTGCAATAACAAAAAAAGGGGAGTTTATAGCAACAGATATATATCTTTTCCTAAGCCGAGCTCATGTGGCGGGTCAGTTGGGTTTGCTCAGAGCGCTCAGTGCCGTGTGATTTGAGCCAGAGGGAGTCGGTGGAGATATGGGTGATGATGGTTGCACTGCTGTTTGGAAGAAGTACAACTGAAAGAAAGAGATCAAATACATTATAATGAAGATAAGTGCATGTATACACATGATCAAAACAGATCTCTCAGGCTGCCACTTGAGACGTGAGCCAGAATGCAAGTTAAATCCGACTCCTAAGATTGTGTCTAAAATGACTTCCAGACTGACGTGTAATGTATAATCCTGAACACCAGAATATGACCAGGCTGCGATGTGCATTAACACCCTACACCATTCAGTTATAGAGAAACACAGACCGTATGTACGACCCAGCACTTCGATTCGGTCATTGTCCAGTCTAACATCCATATCAAGGCAAGTATTCCTGTAGGTTATACGAGTAGTTTCATATATATGAGCAAATCACCTTGCAGCCGATGGCCAGCAGAGCGTGGAGCAGCACAATGGCCGCCATAATGGAGAACGCTGTTGCTTTGGTGTCATCACGAACCGCCGGCCAAAAGGTGAGGACCAGCACAGAGCCAGAGACCGACATGGCAATCAGAATCAAGAGCCACTGCAGCCATCCGAATGGAATGATCCACAATATCTTCAAACGAGAGGTGGGCAAGTGTGTGAGCTACAGGTTCCATAGCAAGTCATTGTGTCATGTTCACAAAGATATGAGCTCCACTGTCCAGTTTATTCAAACAAAAACATACGTGTGATGGTCTGGGAAAACCCACTGGATGCGTCACTGAATTCAAGAAAACAGCCAAAAATGAATAAAACAGAAGGTTTTTCTGCTGATGGTATACTTTGACATCACTGCTTTATGAATACAAATTTATTTTTATCAGAATGATGTCCTTTACTAAAACAAGTCCGATTAAAGAGTGGAACGGAACCAAAGGTCAGACATTTGTAGTGTCAAATTGATTTCGTGTAGTAAATGCAGTCAGTCTGCCTGAAGAGGTCTAAAACCTTGCTAATTCACTGCTTTCCTGACAATTTAATCAGATTTTTGGGGAGCTTTGGCCATGAAAAATGGACATAACCCTAATCAAGTCAGTTTGTGATCAGATACCACCGGTCAAAATGTCGCAGAGGAGAGTGCACGATCTAAAAATGTTTAAATGAGCTAATAAAAAGACATTAACAATAAGAAATTTAGTCCCCATACCAGAACTGACAATTCTTCAGCAGTTATTTCTGCATGATGATGGTAGATGATGAGCAGACATCGGTGGAGTGAAGACACGATGATGAGGCTCAGGTTTAAATGCCGCGAGTGATTTTTACCTCACGACCTGACTGACGTGGACGATGCTGATAATCAACGACTCATTTCCCTTACAGCATCTAATTCTTTCAACGTTTTTTCATAAGTAGATTAGGTGACATTGGAATGGGAAGGGAAACGCATTTCCGGTCAGGAAAGCCTGCAGTTTGAGATCTATATATCCATGTGCAGGGTTTTCCCAGGCTACCACACACACGCTCAGAGCTTCCGAGTGGCGCTGTAGAGGCTCTAATGGGACCGGCACTGGTCAGACTTACCGAAGTAGGAATATAGATGAAGAGAGAGTAGCCGTAGACACACACCGTCTCCAGAAAAGAGTAAGCACTCATCTGTCGTGCAGCGCTCTGTCGCCAGGTCATGAAGCCCCACACACCCAGCGGCACGAGCCACGCGTACAGGAACACGGCAAGCGCTGCAATCGTCACTGTGATGAATAATAAGGGCAGATTCAGTAACCTACAGGGTAACCAGGTCTTATATTCAATCTGTTCTTAATGTCAGCCAGATGGAGAAAATAAAAATAAAGAGCCACAGGCTATATCCAACAGCCAGGCTGATTGTCCCTGGCTTTAAACTGAAGTGGATAAGTTCATAGGGGAGCTTCAAGCACTTTTCTGCTGTGTAAATGATTATTTTATAGATTTTACCCACTAGATACGGAGTATACCTTTACTATAGTCACTGATTATCAGCTAATTAAACACACGGGAGACCTTAAACTTAAATCCGTGACACAGACTTTAGATCATAATTAGAAGAACAAAACTTCTCTCTTCGCTCACCCCGAGTCAGAAACATCCCTTTTAACGTTCTTTTCGTCAAACCCCTCTTGCTTCAGACATTGTGCGGTGCTGCGGTCTGGACTTCCACAGATCCATCTTCATTACGAAGAAGTGAATGTTAACGTTAATTATACCACAGCACCGCTGAATTCACAAATTGAATTTATTGAATCCAATTCGATCTCGAGTGGGTCGAAGGAGCTGTTTAATCTTGTGTGAAAGCAGCGCTGACAGTAATTCCGGCAGATCACAGCTTTATATTAATGCGCACATTCTAATAAGGTTTATGGACCTGGACGCTGGATTCTCCACGACCGAGTATTTGTCTAAAGTTTACGACGATAAGTTGTTTCTTTTTGTCTTGACAACTAATTCAATTCAAAATTCCTCATGCGATTTGTAACAAACAGTAAGTTTTTGCCTTATTAACTATGAGAGGTAGAAAAAGAGGCTGGTGAATGAATAACTGTTGGCAAATCGCTAGGATATAAACACAAATAAAACAAACATGACTGGTCATGCTGTTATAGGAAAATAATCAGTGATGGTGTGGTGCAGCTTAAGCTACTGTCACCACCCCAGAGTCAATATCAAAATTTATTGTCGTGTAGGGTTTCACAAAATGAGGGGTAAGTAATTTAAGAAACTGTACATACCTCACGACGGTTACCTCTGTGGAACTGTGGTCTATAGTGATAGTGAGGGTCACCCAGCTGACTCAGGAAGGTAGAGAGGTTCCCACTGATGGCCACAGAGAAGACGAGAGACACGCATATCCAAAATGGCCCTGTGAGCAGAGAAAGCATTCCACGTGCAATTAACATCTCATGACTATCTGGCTGCAGATGATTAGAAACGGTTGAAAAGGGAACAGCAGAACACAAACTGTTCCTTACCATATAAATCTGGGTTACTGCGAATGTGATGTTTGACGAAATTTCGTCCTGGTAAAGGTAATAGTGATCCTTTGATCCTGTTCAACACCTAATGCACATAAGGGGAAAAAAAACATTGATTAATTCATAAATTAGAATCGCGAATTAGACTGGAGTGTCTCGATGCTCCGTACCTGCACGGTGTCCACGTTGAAAAAAGACTGATAGTATTCAAATGTCCAGAAGCCACTGGTTTGCTTCTCACCTCCAAGTAACTACAATTAAAACATTACAATAAGCAAATCACAATCCAGCACTTTAATGATTTAATGTAGGACTTGGGCGGGTAAACGCACCCCAGAGCTCTCCTGCTGGTTCTCCTCATCATCTGACAGGTTCAGTCTGACATCTGAGGAAGAGGAGGCGGCTGCACCAGCAGTCCGTCCTCACCTCTACGACTAACACCTCCGCAGCCCCAGTCGTCTGTCCTCTAGACGTCGGAGGAGCTTGAGACGTGGTGTAGAGAACATACCGGAAAGCAGGTTTACAGCTACACTACCAGCCATGCCTGATCATACAAAGGCTTTCTTCATTTTTACCATTTTCCACTCTTTTAGAATAATAATGAAGACATCGAGTCTGTGAAAGGACACACATGGAATTATGCAGTGACCAAGAAAACTGTTATAAATGTCGTATACCGGTACACGGTTTGATCCTGAATTTGGATTATTGTCTGTGTGGAGTTTCTTATGTTCTCCCCGTGTTTGTGAGGGGCTTCTTCCAGGTTCTCAGGTTTCCTCCCGCTGTCCACACATGCAGGTAGGTGGATTAGCTTCACTAAAACTGCCTCTAGGTGCGAGTGAGTTTGGGAATATACAGTGGGGTCCAAAAGTCTGAGACCA
>CM074957.1:16189942-16202320 GCA_037577455.1 Pangasius macronema | reverse complement strand
CAGAATCCTGAATATTAAATATTCAAGATATTCAACATTTAATTTCTTTGTTTTAAATATTTCAAAGTACTAAAATCGTCTGTTTATTTCCGGTTTTAAATGGGGGAAAAAATCACAGATTTCTGTAAGTGCATGATGCCATGCAATGAACTGGAGTCCCATTCAGGGCAAGTTCTCCCACCTTGTGCCCAGTGTTCCCAGTGCTCCCAGGATAGGATCCACTGTGACCAGGATAAAGTATTTACAGTTGATAGATAGAAAGATCACTGACAGGAACTTCTCACTTAGTACCTCTTTTTTGGTGTAAAGCTGTTCCAGCAATATGCAACACAATGTGAGAACCAGACTGTACACTATATGGCCAAAAGTTTCTGGACACCTGACCAGATCTCTCATATGTGCTTTTTGAACAGCCCACTCTAGATTTAGTCCCCATATCTGTGCTCTTATAATAACCTCCACTGTTCTGCGAAGGCTTTCCACTAGATTTCGGAGTGTGGCTGTGGAGATATGATCATTAGTGAGGTCAGGAGCTGATGTTAAGTGAGGAGGTCTGGGATGCAGTCGAGTTCTTCTACACCAGCCTTGGCACACCATGTCTTCATGGAGCTCGCTTTGTGCACAGGGGCATCATCATGCTGGAACGGGTTTGGGTCTCTTAGTTCCAGTGAAGGGAAACTGTAACGCTACAGCACACAGAGACGCTCTATACAATTGTGTGCTTCCAGCACTGTGGCAACAGTTTAGGGAAGGATCACATACAGGTGTGATGGTCAGGTGTCAACAAAACCTTTGGCCATATAGTGTTGCTTGCTGTACCTCAGCCCTGGCTCTAATCCATCACCCACCTTGAAACTTCAGTTCATCAGCCATGGTGTGAGAGCAGGGCAGAGGGTTGAGCAGTGACTGTGAAGAAAACGTTATAGTCAGTGCAGTGATCATTCAACATGATTCAACAGACTGTAGTCTGAACCACCCTGAACTGGCACTTTACCACTTTAGCTCAGCTGTTATCTGCTACACCAAATTAAATACTGTTTCCCCCACAGGATAGCTCTGATTCTTCACTGCAAACTGACCTAAAAACTAATTCCCCTTTGGCATAAACAGCCACCAACCTGCCAAGCGGAGCACTCAGTCCTCTCAGCCGACCTTTAACAGCAGCAGCTCGGGCACAGCAGGAAACCTGACAGCTCTAGCTAAGCAGTCATAACTTTACAAACTGAACACAACTAACCTAACGAGTAAAGAGGACCATGTTCAAATAACGTGGAGTTTAAAAATGATCTTGCGCGTCTTCCACGTCATCTACTCGCTCATACAGTTCCTGGGTAGCGCACCATGGTCACGTGACGGAGCTGAGCGCAGCACTTTCTATACACAGGACAACAAAACATAATTAATGTCTGTAATAATCTTTTACACACTTTCTTTTTTAAATAAAAATTTATCTAAACACAATAGAGCCAAAATATATGATATCCAATTCACGTGCTGATTTCTAGGAAATAAATTACGTTAATTTAACGAAATATTATCCACTTATTGACAAAACAACCTAAAAAAATAGCGATTTAGATTTTTATTATTATTATTATTATTTGTTAAAACAATTACATTTCACTGTACCAAATCGCAGCTTAGTTTATTTTACCAACAGGAAACATATAGCAGTTCTTCCGGTTCAATGTAACCCATGACCCTGATAATGGTCGAAACTCAAACGCATGCGCACTCCCTCTGTAAGCGCCCTATGTGTGCTGTGGAGTGAGGCCCCTCGTGCCCTACGGAGCGCGCGGTGTGTGCACTAGATGGCGATTTGGCTGTTATCCCGCACGCGCGCTGTGGTTGAGGCGCTAACATGGCTGCCCTGAGGAGATGGAGCTCCACTGCGGCTGCTGCCGCCAGCAAGGGTACGAGATGGGAGAGACTGTGGAACAGCCGTGCAGGTGAGTTTATTAACCAGCGAGTTAAGTTTATATACTTATAAACTTATAACGAGTTTAAGTTTAATATTTTTATTTTAACCGTATTCACAGTGGCGTATCCGGTTTTCTCCTGTCCCCCTGCCTGTGTGTCTCTGTGTGTGTCACTGTGTGTGTCACTGTGTGTGTCTCTGTGTGTGTCACTGTGTCTGTGTGTGTGTCTGTGTGTGTGTCTGTGTGTGTGTCTCTGTGTGTGTCACTGTGTGTGTGTGTCTGTGTGTCTGTGTGTGTGTCTGTGTGTGTCTCTGTGTGTGTCACTGTGTGTGTCACTGTGTGTGTCTCTGTGTGTGTCTCTGTCATGCACAAGTAAATTAGTTACTTTATTCTCATCTTAAATGTTGCTGAACACAGTGAAAGTAATTCTGAGGTAACTGAATATGAATCTTACAATATTTCAGTTTGACCAAAAGCTAATACCAGCTAATCTTTTAGTGTTTCCATAACAGTGCTCCTGAAATCAAAATTGGTGTTTCAAAGCTGTTTTAAATAAATAAATGAATATTTGTCTCATATTGTTTTGGACAGCTACACACACACACACACACACACACACATATATATATATATATCTGTCCAAAACATTATTGTCTTAATTTGCTAGTCTATTCCTTTTTCACAATTCATTCTGTACTTATCTTGTTTTCATCCATTAAACGCTCCGTAGCGAGTCCATGTCCCGCCCCAGAGGCATGTCTTGCTCTACAGTAGCAGCTCTGTAGTAGTGAACGCGGCTCATTGGTGTGTTTATAGCTGTGCGTCTTCCTGAACACTGTTCTCTCTTCCAGCTGTCTCTTGGTTGAGAACGGTTGGTTGGAGTTTATTCATTTGGAAGAAAAATGAAATTTGTGCAAGTTGGTGGTTATTCAGTTTAATTCAGTGTTATTTGTATAGCGCTTTTAACAGTGGACATTGTCACAGAGCAGCTTTACAGAAATAAACAGGGGTTATGGGGCAGGAGGGCTGTTTTGCTAACCTGGAGCTGTTCAGTGATGGTGGGGGCGTGACATCTCGAACACTATTGGCTACTGTGTAAATCAGTAAAGCACTTCAACGAGCCATCGCTCTGACTCCCTGTTTCAGAAGGAAGTATGTCCATGCATGGAATCAAATCATGCCTCTCAAGTCTTTCCTTGGGGGCTGTAAGTTACAAAGTGCATAAATAACCTTGTGTCAATTAAAATCTGTTAAATCTGACTAAATTTGTTCGGCAGGTATGTGGTGTCGCAGTCTTCTGAGTGACTATAAGGAAGCATGCCGTGAAATATTTGTTGGAGCCTATGAGCGCCCTTTCAAAGCCAGCCTCTATGTGGCCTTGCTTGGAGGTACATACGCCTGTTACTACACCAATCCAGACGACACGTCCTTCCAGTCTAGAGTACTGGAGACCTCCAACCAGCTTGCCCTCCTCTCTCCGTGGATTCGTAGCGGCACATCGGACGGACATGTGCAGAGCTTGGCCAAGCTGCGCAACGAGGGCCGTTTGCGCTACGTCAGCCTGGGCGTCGTGTCGTTGGCCTACGTGGCAGACTACGACCCTGAGCCCAGCCTGTATGAGGCGCGGTGCTCTGCGCTTTCTGTGCCCTGGGCACAGTTGCCTGAACGTGTGCTGGACGTAGGCTTCGCTGGGCGCTGGTGGATTTTGGAAAGTAAAATGGAGAACTTTGATATAAATGAGGAGGAGTTCAAGCATCTCCCACCTGCCCTGCTGGCCACAGCACCCCCTACAGCACAGGAGACGGAGAGAAATGAGAGGCTGCACCAGGAGTCCTGGAAGGCACTGGTGATGGAGGGAGAAGAAGACATGGACAGTATGAAGAAAGTTGGGGAGGTAACAGGGGAAGGAAAAGAGAGCAGTGCAAAACAGAACATTTAATATGGTGTGTGTTGTGATAAAGAACAGTTGCTGATTTAGACCTGTGGACATGTCATGTGTGATCAAATGAATTTGTGTTGTATCGGCCTGGAAGGACATTTCTGAACTCGTCTATTTATTGAACATAAAACTGCTTATCACATATTACCACCATGTCCTCTGAGAAAATGAAACTTCTAAATCACTGATACCTTGCTTTCTGCTCTGCTTGTTTTAATCGGCAAAATGATGAGTAACTACATTCAGTTTATTAGGTACACCTACCTTGTATCTTCATTCATTGAATAAATTTTTTAGGAATACACTGACTGACTGACTGTGGTAAGTCTATTGCTGTGCCCAGTGTGACAGCCCCCTCCTCTACCCCATTCATCAGAGCACTGCCACTGAGCAGGAATGATTTGTCTGGTGGCCGTTTCTCAGTGTAGTGTGACCCTGACATTATAGTGAAGGGGTATTCAAATGAGTATAGACTTTATTTCACATACTCGGCTCAATTCGCTGAGATAGTTTGCCAAACTTTCATCTGGACCGGGATCTGGCAGTTGGCTTTGTGTATAGGTGTGTGTCTTTGTATTTGTGCGTGTGTGCTTTGTAGGTGTGTATATGTGTGTTGGTACAAGTACATTATACACAGCGGTGTTGTTTGGATTTGTATACAGCTAAGAAAGGCCTAGTGGAAGATTAACACAAAGTGTGAACAGAAAGTTCTCTAACTGTACACAAACATGCTGGAGCAACAAAGTAGGTGTGTCTAATAAAATGACCAGTAAGTGTAAATGTTTGTTTAAAAACCACAACACACACTGTTCCACACACACTGACAAGCCACTTCCATGCCACTGTCACTGGGATTTTATTACTGGACAGGATTGAGGCCAAAGATCTACACACACCTAGGGTGAAGTTGGTGAATCTCAGTTTTTCCACATCTCCACTTATTTCATGTTGTCATAAGGTTTAGTTCAGTAAGTCAATTATCTACTTTGTTCACATCAGAGGCTGTTAAAACAATAGATTAGAGACAGATTTATTTCAGTTTTAATTCACCATTTCAAAATTCCAATGGGTCAAATGTTTAATTATGCCAAATTGACTCTCTTTGAGCAGTCTGGAATATTTCAGAATTTGATGTAATAACCTTTAAAAGCTTCTGATTGGCCAATTGTAATAAGAAGCAGTTGACTGAGAGGGCACCTGTGCGCGTACCTTTAGAGCCGGTGCCTTCTTGCCCCTGATACAGTGGGAAAATTCAAGCAACTCACCCAAGACCTCAGGAGACCTCAGGATCCCCTCAGCTCTGGTTCCTCCATAGGAGCAAATTCTAAACAGCTTAAGGCACCACAAGCATCTGTACAAACAATTGTATGCAAATGTATAAATTCTTGGGCCCACACTGACACTCCATCATTCAGGAAAGAAGCACAAATTAACTCTCAGGGATGAATGAACTTTGTTCGAAAAGATTCAACTGAATCCCAAAACAACAACAAAGGAACTGTTGAAGTTGGAGACGTCAGAGAACAAAGTATGTACATCCACCATTAAAAGAGTACTTCATTGCCATGGTCTGAAAGGCTGTTGTGCCCTACACTAAGACCAGCATATAAAAGCCAGACTGAAGTTCTCAGGTGATCACCAGCCTTTTGGTCAGATGAAACACAAATTGTTTCATCTGACCAAAAAAACAAAATGAAAAAAATGGATGAAGCCAAAACTGTTTTGGCTTAATGATTAGCGCAATGTGTGGAGGAAAAAGAATGAGGCTTTTAATCTGAAGAACACCACCCCAACTGTGAAACACGGGAGTGGCGGCATCACTTCCAGCAGGACAATGATCCTAAGCATACCTCTAAAGTTATAACAAAATGATTTAAAGACAACAAAGTGAAAGTGTTGGAGTGGTCTTCACAAAGCCCTGACCTGAATCCCATAGAAAACTTTGTGGACTGAAATGAAAAAGCCAGTGTGAGCAAGGAGGCCCTCAAACCTGACCGAGTTACACAAGTTCTCTCAGGAGGAATGAGCAAAAGTTCCAGCAAACTGTTGTGAGAAGCTTGTGGAAGGCTTCCCTAAGATTTGATTTGATTCAAGTTCAAGCAATTAAAAGGTAACTCCACCAAATACTAACAAAGTGTATGTTAACTTTTGACCCACTGAAAATCTGATCTAGTAAATAAAAGCTATTATTTTGAAATGACCTCTAATGGAAATAAAGTAGATACCCTAACTGACGTGACACAGGAAATGTGTGGTAACATGAAATGTGTGGGTTTGTGGACAAATTGAGCTGTAGATGTCTTCAGCCTAGGTGTGTGTAAACCCCAGCTGTATCTGTGAGGTAGGTTTAGGTGATAAAATGGTCAGTGTGCTGCTCTAAGCAGAAGATCCGCAGCAGTTCTGCAGTAAAGCAGAGGAAGGTGTGCTCTTATCCTCAAAGGGAAAACTGTTTCCTTTCCATAGAAGCAGGTGCATTTTCTTTATTCCTTTCACTAAAAACTCACAGGTTAATTATGCTTTTAATCCGATTCCTTTTCAACGACATTCTCTTAGAATTCCAAGAGAAACCGACTGGCTGTAAATTAGCCTTTGTGCAGCTTCCATCATTTCTGCTCACTCCCACTCCCACAGTGTTTAGATGCTGGGTATTGATCCTGAGGCCCCTCGTGCTGCGTTGGCTCTTATTTCTGATCACTGTCCCATCTCCCGGAACGGACTGTACATCCTGATCCTGTTGTGAAGAGCGTGAGATGTGAGACTGTGGAAAAGGTGTGATGTGCACTATTTTATCAGGATGCATGAGTATAAATAGGCCTAATCCTTCACATCTCAGCTGAGGAAAATAAACATTAAGAGCCAATATTTTACGTTTCTGTCCCCGTAGTATCAGTCAGTATTAGCATTTCCTGGTAGCTATTCTTTTCAAATACTGATTTTCCCTCATGCTTGATCTAGGAACATGTTTTTCAGGCTTGCTGGAGCGTCCATATTGCCTTGTGTGTGTGTTTTTTTCTTCCCCAGTGGAATACACACTGTCTGGCTCTAGCACAAGCCTAAGGGTTTCCCTAACTCCCTGTAACCTTATCCCACTCAGGGATGGCAGAAAACGCACTATAATGTGTCCAGTGATGTCATTAACGTACATTTACAAAATGTCTTTGTGAAGTATCATCTGTCGCTCAGCACACGAGCGAGCTGAGCTGTTCCTTCAATAATTATTACACCCTTCCCAATTAGTCCTGTTTTTAGTAATAATTAAAGCACTCTACTATTCGTCCTGATGATAAAGCTATTATTCAATATCTAAAGATGTTTTTGATGCTGGTCAAAGGAAGCTGTAGACCTCCGGTGCCTGTATCCATCTTATCTCATAGTGTGGAATGGAGAATGGACAAGGCCTCTGCAGCACCCATCACTCTGTAAAACACACAGCTCAATCACAGCCCTTTTAAATGCTGTCCCCAACGTGCTTCATTTCCTTCGGTCTGACTGATCTGAGATAACGCTGCAGCAGAGAACACTGGGACCGAGACAGAAAGAGGGGATGCACTGATGAACTCTCCAAACGTTCCACGAGTTCGATGCACCTTTTTAATGTTACATCATTTTTTATTCTTTTAAAACTGTAATTATTCAGGCTTCCAATAATAATTTGTCACATTGCCAGTACTTCATTAGAAATAAAGGCTGCTTTGTTTATTCGGAGGCTTACCCCACATTTCTGTTTTCCTCCATGCTTTCTTTCATCCTGCACTAAGCTTCTCTCCCCCACCTCATGCTGCCTTTGCCCTATTGACTATTGACCACTACTTTGTCAAATATGTCTCAGCAGCCAGGGCTAGATGGATGTGGTGTTCGACTGCAGCAGAGGTAGAGGCTAATGAGTGGTCAGCATGGCCCAGACGCTGCAGGAGAAGGTGGGTCAGAGGTCACTGGGGATAATGTTGGGATTGGGGAGGGGGGGGTCTGGCCATGGGTTTGACCTCATTGATTCTCTACCTTATACCTCACCATACAGAGTGAAAAATGAGATGAACAGAAAACAGTTTATTTACATATGTGCAAAAAAGCAGGTCTTAAGTCCAGCATTGTTACTGTGAAGATGTTCGAAGTGCTTTGCATAACTTCAAAAAGGCCAATAAAAAAAAAAGATTTGAATATATATATATATATATAATATACACACACACACATTTGACATAAGAGAAGCAAACCAGTGTGCATTCACCATTTTCTTTTTGGCTAGGAGGTGTTACACTAGGATGCTTAAAATAGTTTGGGTTTTGGCTCAGAAACGTAAGGGTTAAATGTCTGCTGCACAGTGGGAGGAAAATGAGAGAGAGAGAGAGAGAGAGAGAGAGAGTGTGTGTGTGTGTGTGTGTGTGTGTGTGTGTAATTGAGAGCACAGAGGATAGTTAGTGAGAAACAGGGAGGTATAAATATAAATGTCTGTGTGGTGTGTGAAAATTTTTGACGATGGGAGAGAAGGCATGCATACAGACAGAGAGAACGAGTAGGGTGGGGAAGAGAAGGGGGAGGGAAGGAAACGGAGAGAGAGGGAGGGAGGGAGAGAGAGAGAGAGAGGGAGGGAGGGAGAGAGGGAGAGAGAGAGAGAGAGGGAGGGGGGAAAAGCAGAGCTTTCACAATTTTCATTCAAACTGACACAGCCTGCGTGTCCTGGTTTGCACTTCCCTCCCTCCCCCCTTCTTTCTCTGCCTTCCTCTCTCTCTCTCTCTCTCTCTCTCTCGCTCTCTCTCTCTCTCGCTCTCTCGCTCTTACACACACACACATGCATAGAAACACCAGACAGTCTTACAGTTAAGTTTGCTATGGGAAGGACAAGACCACATAGGTCAAAAGCAAGGATACGAGTGGAAAGAAGAGTAGGAGATGTGGGATCAGGAAAAATATGGTGACGTTTAAAAGTGGGAAGGGAAAGCGAAGAGGGGGCAGAGTTTTAAAATAGTAGAAAGAGGGACCCAGCGAGAGAGGGGGAAAAGGGAGGGATATGCTGAGATGGAGGAATGCAGGGTTGGAACGACAGAACTCGACATACAGAGAGAGAAAAAAGAGCAGGAGTCAGACTGGGTGTATACATCTGAGCGCTCTCACAGGGGCTGGGGTAAGTACATTTTAGCTCACACATTTTCCTCTTGTGCTTTTTTGTTCCTTGCATTTCACTGCTCCTTGTATAGAACTGAAACTCTTGTCATTTATTAAGAATCTAAAAACCTGTGCTGGGAGCTTCAGCAGATTTTACACAGGGATGCAGTGTCATGCCCAGAGGCGCCTTTTCCAAACCGGACACAAATTTGATGTGACGTTGATGACAAGTGTTGCTTATGTGTTCAGACAATACTGCGAACAGAAGCTAATTTGATGTTATCCACAAAGGCATGCATGAGCCTTGTATCTGCATGTGTTCCTACGCTACTTAGCAGCTTGTGGACATATCTGGGACTCATCTGTACTCAGCAACATTCTCCATGACTTCCGATGTTCAGTATACTTTTCACATTATTCAGTGGATTATAGACATCAGAGACTCTCTCCTTATGGCTTAGGCACTACTCTGTGTGTGTATATGCATGTACACATGCCAGGCTGAGGAGGTGGCTTCAGCCCCTGTGTAAGGGAACAGCAATTGGATTAAAGTATTGATCTCGTCTGGGGCAGGTAGACCTAACCCAGACGACGAGGGTGGGCGGGGAGGGAGGGTTTTTTTTTGTGGGGGGCATCACCGGTCACTGACCACATGAGCACAGACATCTTTGTCAATAACTGTTGTTCATTCAGAATGAAACTACTCTCCAAGCTCTGGTCTGATATTTACACTATGTGCAACTTTTTCTTTGCTTCAAGCTTTTTCATCGTATCTAGAACAGGACCAGCCAGTTAATTTAATATTATAGGAATGTACCTCGTGTGCAATTTCTAAATATTCCTTTTGGGATACGTATACAAATTCACTATCTGAGTGCAGCCATCCTCAAAATGGCTATGCCTCCCTTGAACTTATTCACCACAGGGTCATGAGTTCAAGTCCCAGGTGGAGGGGGGCGGGGGCTTTGGTCTGTCTCGGTAGCCTTGTTCTTCCTCTGAGACACCCCCCCAACACCCCCCCCCCAACCCCCCAGCCCCTGTATTTCTGCACCTTGTATGCTCAACCACTGCAACGGCTGAACAAACACCATCATGTAGCTGCTCATGCTACTTCCTTCACAACTAGCTAGTTAGTGAACCAACTAGCTTTCTCATGCAGAAAGTTTATCCTGGGCATAAAGATACAAGGTTTTATAAATGTGATGTGTACATTTCTTTTAACCCGTCTGTGTGTGTGTGTGTGTGTGTGTGTGTGTGTGTGTGTGCGCATTCTGACCACGCTGAACCTGCAGAAAGAAAAACGGATGGTCACTACCAGACAGACCCTCTTTCATAGGAAATGAGACCCTTTGACCTTTGCCAATCATTTTGTCTGGAAATGCAAAGCCTGGAATCGATCAATGCCCCCCTTCCTCGCCCAGACAGACATGCACTCTCCACCTCTGCTCCTTCAGCCCTTCAGCTCCATTCCTTCCCTCCACCCCCTTTCCATTTTTGTCCTCTCTAGCTCTCTCTAACTGAGTGCCCCCTTCCCGTTTTCCCGCTCAACCCCTGGCCCCTGCTCTGCTCCCTTCCCCCATGATCAGATAATAGATGCCAGAGTGCTTATGCTCCGTTTCTTGCAGCACTTGGTCACTCTGCATATGACCACGCTGCACAGGATAGCACTGAATCTTTAGCATCACGCTTTGAGCCTTGCTGGTGGGCCTGACTTTTTGTGATAATGTTGTAGTAATAATAATAATAATAATAATAATAATAATAGGTGCACCCTGGTGGCTTGCTTTAAATAATACACTTGAGGCTGTTGCGTAATCCACGTGTAATTTTGCATGAGTGTACGTCTCCTAGGGGAAAGTCAAAGTTAGGCGAGTCCTGGTGAACATTCAACGCTGTCGGTGAGTTTTCACATGAGAGAAACCATCGAGTGTTGAGTGTACCCTGCTTCTCGAGCTCACACCTACCACGCAGGCCTTATGTGCCTCACGCATTAGATGTGCAAGAGGCTCTGTGCAGCCCTGACAGCATCGCAGATGAAGGGAAAGACACTCTATCCTCGCTCTTTGCTTATGGTCCCGATTCACATTCATTGCTGTCGGTGGGTTTTTTTTCAGGATGACTCGCCGGACAATGAATGAGAACTGTGGTCTTTTGTTCCAGCTCATCACTCTTTTTAATGATTGATTGCTTATGAGAAGTACAACTGATCTATATCTGTTCATATTTTGTTTCACTGTATAAGGTAGGACAAGAATAAATAATAAAGTCATTAGGAAATCTAAACTAACATGTTTGTTTGCATTCTTGTCTCTTTTTGTTGTGAGTTGGAAGATTTACCAATAAGGCTAGTATGGCCATGATGCAGTGCTTTGAAACGGTATTTCTCTGCTTCATCCATCAGTTCCACATTTCTGATCGACTTTGGAGGTGACAAAATATAACAGTCAGTCACTCTGATCAGCCTGAACCGTGATGCCCGAAGTACGAACGTTAACATCACTGACAAAACAGAACGTTACAGGACGCCGCTGAAAACCCGGAAAGTTCCGTTTGCTTTACTGCTTTATTTTTCTTCACCAAATGCTGAATAAAAGGTACATCAGACCAAAGATCTGCTCTAGTGTCACTGCTGTTGTTAGATTAACATCTACTGTCTACTGTGTGTAAATGATGTGACTATTCCACCATTATGACAGATACTCAGATCTACGCTGTCAGAAGAAAAGGAACCACGCTGTCGCTTTCCTTATTGCTGTAGTGATTAACCATTAAGGCTACCTTTAGTATGCACCTTGAAGAATAATTGAAGGTACAGACCTTAGTTAGACCTTAAGGACCAACTTTTACTCTAAAAGCCAATGAAAGCTTTATTATTGCCTTTAGTTCTGAGACTGTAGGATCTATGCTAAGTGACTTTGGTAAACAAAGTATTGCATACAACTTAAACAAAAAAATAAGATGTATTTAGTACCACTGCTCAGCGCAGGACACTGTAAGTAAGACAGCAGTGATAAATGCAGCTAATTAAAACAGTGCTTAAGGAACCCTCGGTGTGGAGAGGATGAGCTGCAAGCAGGCCTGCAGACATGGAGGACAGGAAGTGCAGGGTTTTAATGAATGAAGCCCTACAACTCTGGGCTTCGTCAAAGCCACGCACACTGTCTTCCAATGTGAGAGTAGAAGCAAGACAGAAATACAGAAACAAAGGGGGATAACAAGGTCCTTAGCCAATTACTGACACAATGGGAATGCTACAACAGTAATCCCATTCAAGGTATTGCAAGATAAACTTACTGTCTGTCCAAATTTGAATGATGTAAGACATTCCAGTATTTGACACACTCAATTATAGTCCACTGGGCATGGCAGTGTGTGCATGGCTTATTACACAATCACAGAGGGATTTCAGGGAAAGGA
>CM074957.1:16102237-16189921 GCA_037577455.1 Pangasius macronema | reverse complement strand
TTACTGAATTAATATTCCACTGCATTTTAGTCGCATTCAATTTTTTACGATCTCTTTCTCTCACTGGTTTCCAAACACTTTCTCTGTGAAGTCTATGGACATATTCAGAACCTCAATCCTCCAAGCCTCTTTAGATTATCACTAAATGCAGCTATAATAAAGGTTAAAAGCGTAAGACCCCTCCTCTGTCTTTGGTTCTGGAGATGTTCCTGAGCTACTAATTCTGAATACAAAGACTAAGTAAAGAACCACATGTCTGTTTTCTTGTCTTTTTCTCCTTCTCTTTGCTCCAACCCCATATCTAGCCTAACCCAATGATTAGAGTAGAATAATCTTTTCAAAATATACAGATAATCAGATCTATAACAAGAAGAGGTTTCACAAAAAGTACATGCTGGCTTTGGTGAACCACCATCCAAAGTAAGCAACAAGACCGCACCCTTGGAATCAGCTCCTGCGAATCTAACCACTAATCATCTCTGCCACCCCGTATAGTTGTGTCAGTGACTAACCAAAATTAGAACCATTCCTAAACCTCCTCCAAACTCCACGAAATAAACAAAGGTGAATAGTTTCAGTGACAGAGTTTACAGACTGACACATGAGCTGTAAGACTTGTGCACAGAGATCGCAGGTGACGCATTTCCCTTTTTTATTAATAAAATGGAGAATTTTAATTGATTTGGAGATTTTTAAAGGCCCTGAGCTACTCTGCTTTTACAAGGAGTGGTGGGATAGCGGAAGATATTTTTATATTTATCCCAATATATACGTAGGTTCACTAACACTTTTAATTGATGTATACAAAACATAATTATTTAACACCTGAAAATGAGAAAAAAAATTACATTTGAACAGTTTTATGAACGCATTTAATTTAAAAGTCTCGTTACAAAATTTGAACAATAAATCATCTGCTTCCAGTGCAATCAATATACAAAAACTTTACAATGCCATAAAAACATCTCAAAATATCAAAAATATTGTGATATATGCCAAAATACTGAAATGGATAGCAGTGTTATAGTGTGGTGAATGATTGGCAATTTGTGATGACCACTGAGATGGTTGTGGGAAGAGGGATTCACACACACACACACACACACACACACACACACACTCAAGGAGACTCCACACAATACACCAGTGTAGCTTTACTCTGCCCGCAGCCAGTCTGCTATGGGTCAACTGAACATAAAACAATGCTGACTGATGGCTCATAACGTGGAAAACCACATGGTGGCTGGAAAACACGCATCAGCAACAACTATCTGCATTTGTTTCTGTCAAAAATCTGATGCATATTCCATTATAGACAAACAAATGTATATTATCACAGGCCAAATAAGGGCCTCACTTAGGTTACTGGCAGATGATCTATGGATCAGTAACTTAACAACTTCATAACTTTATAGAAGAATACATATGATGTACATTTCATGGTGTGAAAAACTGAGCTTGATTTTACTTGCAAATGACATAGGCAGAGGTATTTAGTATGTATTTAATACCATATCCCATTGACATAACTGCCCATATACAGCAAGACAAACTATACACCGTAGTGCAGTGGGTAGTAGTTAAGACGTTGGACTACTGCTCGGAAGGTCATGAGTTCAGATCCCAGCACTGCCAAGCTTCTACTGCTGGGCCCTTGAGCAAGGCCCTTACGAATCCATCACAGGGCACCATGAACACACACACACATTTACACTTATGGTCAATTTAGTGTATCCAATCCACCAACACCATCTGTGTTTTCGGACAGCGGGAGAAAACTGGAGAACCTGGAGGAAATTCATGGGAACACAAGGAGAACATGCAAAACTCCAGACAGACTGTAACCGAAGCTCAGGACTGACCTCAGGACCTGCTGTGGCATTGTGCCACCCTAATGACTTTCAGTAAATCTCAATACGTTATAAAGAAATATGTTATTAGGCTACATTTTATACTGAACAAACATCCAATTGGCGGAACTGTATATACAACCTTTAGTTCTTACATCATTAATAACCATCATTAGAAGAAAGTAGAAAAAGATCATCAGAGTCTAGTCATTTTACTATAACAGTGCAGCATACCTCAACGTAGAGATGCTAGATATTTAGTGCACCCATTACAACACATGCAAAAAGAAAAAAAAAGCTATAAGCCAGTCACTGGTCAATTACAGAACTATGTACAATACTAAAAGATAAACTACAAGCGATATAGTGCCTTAGGAATTATAATACTTGGAAATACTCCTAATGAATAAGAAACCTTGCCGAGGTCTACATGAGCCATGATGCAGCTTTGCCAAGTCTGTTGTTTTGGCCTACTTTATCTCACAGCTGAGGATTTTTCCCCCCATGAGTGAATAAGTGTATGAAGTTGTGAGGTTTATGTACATCAGAATAATTAAAGTAGTAAATATGTAAAGTGGAGTTTTGTGTAATACGAACAGTAAATGGATCGTTTCTTCCCCGTGCTCTGTGGGCTGTGGTTATGATGAGGTTAAACTGTAATGAACTAAGTGAAATGGAGTATCAGTTGAAATAAAGTGTAAATACTGTAAATGTCATAAACAAGTAGATATAAAGAATAAAGCAGACTGCTTTCACTCTATGTGATATCTACTGACCTTATTGAGGCTCAAAACTTTATAGCTTAATATCTTAAAATCACAGAGTTATAGGTCAACATGAGCAGCACCTCAGGAGAACAGAGAGGCGTTCGTGAAGCTTCAACACTTACACGGTCACAACAATATGTTTTTAAATGTTTGAAGAAAATTCTGATTAATGTTTAAGTGAGGAATAAAACACAGCAGGCCATGAACAATCACAATATGTAATTTGTAGTAGATAGTTTTTTTTTAAAGTATTTTTATTTTAGCAAATAAATAGTCGTTCCCTCACCAACCTCTCTTTTTTCATCTTGAAGTGAATAACACAAAGACGCAGGGTGTCATTTTACTGTTCTCTTTCCTGAAGACTTTCTCGTTGCAGAAAACTTATTGATTTTTATAACACACTGGTCTTTGAGACACCGTCCGTAAACGGAAGAATAAACGTCTCCTTACAGAAAACATCACCATGGCTACAGTTATGCTTTTCTTTGTTAATTATTTTATTATTAGCCTTAAATTATATATATAATCTGCCATACAAGTTCCTGTGAATAGAAACAATAATGTATTAGACCGAGCACGTAATTATAAATCTATCATTAGAATTACAGCCAGAACTTTAAGTGTCGCTGTTCTAGAAAATGAATCAACACATTCGGACTATTAGATGTGAGAATAAAACAGGATTTCCACAGAGCAGTTAATGTTGTATGAGTAGCTAGAAGCAGAAGAAGCAGAAAAGAAGCTAGCTGTTGTTAAAAAACGCAATACAGCAAGCAACATTGTTAAACCTCATCTTCCCTCGACTGTGATTGGTCCAAATATCACATGGTTGCTTGCATCAGCAATTTTCTTTGAGGTCGTAACATCAGGTTGGCTCTTTTGGAGTATAATTACGATTGCATGTTCACTAGTGCTTCTTTTTCATGTATTTCTTTCATCGTTTGAAGTATACTGCTTTTATGGTTTCCATGCTGGCAGTATGATGTTTATCAAGATATCTCAAGTATCTTGGTTTTCTATACATAAAGATCTCCTTGTTCTAATCTTCCCCTTCCTTCTTTGAAGTGTCGTCGTCCCTGGAAAGATTAAACACTGTCATAAACAGTGCAGGTGTTTACCTGCGGCGATCTCCTACAGAACATCACTGTTACCATAAAGCCTCTCTGTCATAAGTCCTGCAGTCTGCGTCACCTTCCCCTGTCATTATCACGCAAATTAAACCTTCCACGTCTTTCACAGGAGGAAAGAGGGACCTAACATATAGAAGGAAAACATGTTCAGTGGACGTAACAGTCTAAACACTCCGGTACAAAACTGCAGGTTTTTGTGATGTAAAAATCACGCAGATCATGTCAGATCATTTCCACTTTTAATGTGATTCAGCAACCAACAATATTCAAATGAAAAACAAATAAATAAATAAAAAACTTAATAATAACATGGCTGCGTAAGTGTGCACACCTTATTATAACGGGGCATGCTCTGTGCTCAGAATGAACCAATCACACTCACACTCGTGTTCAGTAGTGATGATCACACACCTGAAGTGGTTCTGATTGACCAAATACACACAGCGAATCGAGATGCACTAGCCGGTAGACAATTACCCTAATGAAAAAAAAGGTTTTCTTTTTTGTTTTTTCACTTGAATTTTATTGGTTGCATTAAATGTGGAAAAAGATGTGACATCATAAAAAGCTGCAGTTTTAACAGCGGTGTGTGGACTTTTTATAACCCCTGCATACCCCCAAGAGAAAATTACATGGTGTGTCGTTCTCCTGCTGATTAAAAAAACATGGATCCTGGATGTAAGTGTTAAGTGTGAAGGTCTTGTTCCGTGTTCAGGAATGCTTCAGTGTTACATGCTAGACGTCTTCACTGCCTGTGTGTATATTAGTTTATATTCAGTTAGATATTGGCATTGCATTGCTTTTGTTTATTCTGATTAGTTACAGCTCATTCAGGGATTATTGAAAACAGTGCATAAAGCCTGCAAGACTATTTTTATAGGTGTTCTGTGAAGGTATTGTTTGACTGCAGTAATAAACATTGGTGTGACAGGTGCTGAACTGGGCTGCGTTTCTGGTACAGTGGCTAGCACTGCTGTCTCACAGCTCCAGGCCCCCTGCTGTGATCCTGAGCTTTGGCTACTGGAGATTCTACGCAGCAAGAAAGCAGCAAACTCACATGGACATGGGGAGACAATTCAAATGTCCATGCAGATAATGTCCATAGATTTTCTGTAGAGCAAGTAGAGTCCAGAATACAGTCCACTGTAGGCCTGTTTGTACTAAGGAGCTATTTGTTATGATGAGTTTATAGTCTTTAATGGTGGAGATTCATGCAAATTAGTATCAGAAATACTAAATCATCTTGCTTACTTATATACTGTATATTATTGGGTAACAGGCCAGTGTATAACAGTTATAAATCACAATCAGAAAAACAGCATCTAGTGCTTTATGCGAACACTTATTTTCCCAAAATGTATTAAAATATGTTATTTTAAACATAAATAAGCTCTAAATAAGTTCAGTAATGAAATCATGTAGTAATACACTCGATACAGCTTATACGAGTTGAGAGAGGACTGCTCGAGTCGCCACCAGTGAGTAAAACCAGACCAAGTTGTGCTTGTGCAAGCCAATCTTTCCAATAACCGATCTCAGATCACCATTGTTCCCAGTGACCAATCTCAGATCACCATTGTTCCCAGTGACCAATCTCTGATCAACGCTGTTTGTTGAACAGCTACAGAAGTTCATTCATCTGATGATGAAAACTACAACAGATGACAATTGTAGAACTTTAACTGGTCAACAGTGCATTTAATACTTTAAAGGGAAAAGCCACTTTACTGAAACTATCTGGAAGTCCATGTAGGAATGAATTTATGAAAGAAAACTGCTTTAATCTGTGCAGTGGAGGTCTCCATTAACATCAACATCAAGTCAGAAATCCAGAGATATTGTAAAGCATATTGGGAATGAACATTCACATCGATAATGAATATAATGAATTATATTATATAAATATGTTGCCGGTCAATTTTGATTAATAGCTAGCTGTGGATTACACATTTCTAAGGTCTAGAAGTGAATTAGCTATTGATTTTGAGCCTGGGGTCTATACAGTCTACAAGGATGCAGCTACTCAGTCACATAGACTAGAGTTTGACAATGTGGAGTCAGTTTTGGATGCGTAATTGAGTTACAGTGACTTATTAGTGTTAATAGATCAATCATATGATTCTCTCTTAAGAGATGTACATGAAATTGGATTTTTTTTCTTCTTATTTTGAAGTACCTCTCTACCAAAATAAAAAAAATTGCCTGTGAAGCTTCAAGATGGAAGGAGGAGATGGAGAATGTTATTAGAACACCAGCAAAGCTTTGAATCTTCTGTTATAACAAAGCAGGATAAACTCAGTGCTCGGGCAAGAAAGGGAATTATTTGAGAAGTGCCCAAGAGTCCAATAGCTAAAATAGGAGAACCTGTGCAGCTATCAACATCATCATCAGTTCTTCACAATGTTTGGTGCAGCCCAACACCTAAGCAACACTATTCCTATGATCAAGCAGTTGGTGGTAATGCTCTTGGTTTTCTGCAGGAGGTGCTGGAAAACATGTTCCCATCACAGGAAACACTGATGGAGCCAAATATAAGAACATTGTTGGGGAGAACCTGTTACAGTAAGCCAGACATCTGCATTTAGGGGGATAATATGTGTTCCAACAGGA
Organism: Pangasius macronema; assembly: GCA_037577455.1. Classification (NCBI taxonomy): domain Eukaryota; kingdom Metazoa; phylum Chordata; class Actinopteri; order Siluriformes; family Pangasiidae; genus Pangasius; species Pangasius macronema. Next base: position 16,183,564 of record CM074957.1, on the reverse strand, counting down.
GCCAAAGCACAGGGCAAAATCTACAAAGGAAAGACTTGGGAAAAAGAAGAAGGTTTATGTTTTGGAACGGCTGAGTCAAAAGCCAGACTTAAATCCAACTGAAGATCTGCAGCATGACATGGAAATTGCTGTCCACCAACATTCTTGACCTAATTTGTCAGAGTTGGAGAAAGTTGCATTGAGGAATGGAAGAAAATCAATATGTGCAAAGCTCATATAGAGACATGCAAGATGACTTAGATTTGCTGCAGAAGGACAGTTCACACTGAGAGGGTTAATACTTATTATTTAAGCAGTGTTTAGACTTTTTACATTTTCAAATAATTCTGAGGACATCTGAATTTTATTAGGCACTGTATATTTTTACAGCACAGTGCTGTTGAGTGTGTAATCCTGATAGGTCAAAAGCTATGGATTAACTCTCTGTAACAGCACTGTTGGGACAGTAGTTCTGGCTGCGATGTTTACATTAATGTGTCGCGCTGATATATTATCATGTCTACAGTAACAAAGTAAACAAAGCCTTGCATGGCAGACACTCCACATAGACAGGTTTTAAAAACCTGAGTAACTGTTGATATGGTGAATCGTTCTGTGAGAAAATGTTTACTCAGCATTTTTGGAAGGAGTCTCCAGTGTCAGCACTTTCTAACAGAGGTAAAGCTGTAGGTTTTTTTTGCCATGGGAAAGTCTTCAAGATAGAGGGTTTTGTGGTTTCTCTGTAACATGACAATCTGCATTTTTTTTGCCTTATTAACATCAAGAAAGGGAAAGAGAGAGGCTGGTGAGGGAAGGACTGTGTATTGTTATTATAACATGAATAACAGGAATAACTCATGTTACAGATGTTCCACAATACTAAACATTCAACAGCCGAAGACTCATTCACCCTAGTGGTGCTGGAGCAGTTCACTGCCCGGCTACCGGAGGGGAGGGCAGAATGGGTCCAGATCCACCATCCAGCGTTGCTAGAAGAGGTGGTCCAACAGGCTGTGGGCCATTTGGTGGCATAACTGGGGGCAGGTGAGCCCTCCTTCTCCCTCTCTCTCTTTTCCCCCTTTTTCTGCTTGCCATTCCCCCGTTCCTGCCCCATGGAAACGAGACCCTTTCCCCCGAAACCAGTTCTACAAACCCGGGTTTTCCCTACTCTCCTACTGTTTCTGTCTCTTCCCCCCTCAATTCCATGACTCTGGGGCAACAGGTGTGGGAATAAGGCCTGGGCCGGTGTGCTGGTGTTGTGGGGAACCCAGGTATTTCCAGGACCGATGCCAGGTGATCGACTTGGGGAAGACTTCAGGCAGTCATTGACTGCAAATGATTTGGACCCAAGTATTGAAATAATCCTAATATTTATGTTAGTTTGTCCAATTACTTTTGAGCCTGTGAAAATGGAGGGACTATGTAAAAATGACTGTAATTCCTGAATGGTTAATGAAATATTTTTGTTAAACCCCTTGAATTAAATCTTAATTTCAAATCCATTGTGGTGGTGTACAGAAGCAAAATTATGAATATTGTGTCCAAAAATTGCAGCTGTGTATCCGTGAACCTTACGAATATGATCATCAGAGTCATTTCTGAATTCATTATAGATTTAACTTGAACTCTATTTTGTTGATGTTATCAACTGTTCAATGATGGAGACTTGAGGGCAAAACAGTTCTTAGCAGTCCTAGGGCTATTGAAGGAATACACTATATGAAATACATATACACTACACCATATGTTTTCTACTCCCATTGCATGTTTGTGTGCAGTATGCATGTTTGTGTGTGTGGGTGGGTGTACTGCCTTATCCAGAAACCACAGTGCTGAGCAGACAGAAGGAACATAAATTGGCTGATGTTCAAGGCAAACAGACTGGAGACACAAAGCAGGTCAAGCATTACTACCTGACAGGCAAGGAACCACCTGTGTGTCACTGTCATCACATCTTTTCTCTAGCTCTCTCTCTCTCTCTCTCTCTCTCTCTCTCTCTCTCTCTCTCTCACACACACACACACACAAACACACCCACCCACCCACACACACCCCCACAGACACAATCACACACTTTATCTATGCCCCATTCTCTTTCCCACATCCACACACAAACATATACACACTCCCAACCCCTTAGTGTGAGAACAGGATGGGCATCTTGGTGCATTTGTGCTTGCCTAGGGCAGTGGGACATGGATCTGGGTCAGAGCCGTAAATCCTGTGTCGTCTATCGGGCCAAGCAACCATTGTAATTTTGTCAGACAAGACAAAGCCAGGTGACAGGTCCTGTCTGATAAATTACTACAGCAGCATGCAAAATATTAAAGCTGATAATGAAGGTCATAAGTCAAGTTAATGGTTTGTCTGGTCTTGGTCTCTTTCCCGGATAATGTCTCGATGTCAGCTCATTCTGCCACCTCCTGGAAAGAATGAATAATTACACGTACATAGAAATTATTTAAGAACTGGGTCTCGGTGGTGCGTTTAGAAGAGCACTGGAGTACTGACACGGCCAGTAAAGAGCGTGATCAAATGATGAATAAACTCCGGTGATCAGCAGCCCCTAATTTCCTCCCAGATGCACCTGAATAGCCCTGTCTAGCTGTCTCCTTTAGGCTGTTTAAAATTTTTCCACTTCAGGAAGCATGCTGAATGAAAAGTAGAATGGGGTTTTAAAAAGGACAAGAATATTTCTCTAACATATTAATTAGTTAATTCATTAATTTAATTCATTCATTCCCCCCACACACACACATTCACCCATTCATACGTCATTCACAACTAGGGGCAATTTAGAGTAGCCAGTCCACCTACCAGCATATTTCCAGCATGTTGGAAATTAAGCAGAGATTTCTGCACAGCTGCTTTGTCACACTGTCCAATGTTAAAAGCGTTATATAAATAAAATTTGAGTTGAATTGTAGCAGAGAGCCGAGAGCAAACCCACAGACACAGGGAGAACATGCACAGGATCAATAATCTGACCTCTACCATGTGAAGTTATTCCAATTGCCATGATTTTTTAAAATAATATGAAGTCATGTATTTTATATTATTTGCTAAATTAAAATAAGACATGAAATTTTAAAAATCATTTGTCTCCAAGTTGAAACTAATACATTTCTAGTGAATGTATTACACATGCAGTAAAGCTAGCATCGTCCATGTCTCTGTGCCCCTGTCTTATTCTCACAGGTCTATTGATTTGGATGCAGATGATGTATTTACATCCCTCCCCCTACAAAGCTTTTCTCTTTTCTCTGATATACCCCATACATCAGCAGACCCAGCAGACCCAGCAGATCCAGCAGACCCAGCAGACCCAGCAGACCCAGCTTCTTCACCTATAACAAGCCATCCTTTCTTCTATACCCCAAAGTGCATTAGGCCCAAATCACGTGGCAGGAGGTTTAGCTTAAAACTGTTACCAAATATCTGTGTAGAATATTTATGCCATTACAAAACCTTAAAAAGTTGCCAAACTATGCCATAATGGCATAACTATTAAACACATAAAAATATCAAAGGTAGTTTTGATGACTAGGCCCAGTGTGGAGCACGGCAGGATTAGAACATAGCTTGTACATGAGCTGGATAATCACAGAGCAGTTTAAAGTGGACACCCTCTAGTGGCCATATTAATAAAAAACTATCAGCAAAGTATAAGTGTATATAATATATATTCTAGTCATCCTAAGATGTTCCTTCATATTCCTCCTGATGTTCTGCTTTATGATAAATGCATTTTACTGGATTATATTAATCAGGGTGTGGATGATGCCATTGACAGGTATGAATGGAGTTGATCTCGCATTGTCCACTTTCTGTCAGGCAAACCACAGAGTACAAACAAACACACAAACAAACAAACAAACAAACAAACAAACAAACAAGCAAACAAGCAAACAAGCAAACAAACAAATGTAGTCATGAATTTTCTTCCCCAGATTTTGTCCCTAATTTTAGTTTTGGGTAGTCCCCATCCCACAGTCACCGCTCCCCTATCATATGTCAGCTACCACTTGGGGAGGGTGAAGGCTATCATGTGCTTCCCCGAGACATGTAAAGCCAGCTGCATCTTTCTGAACTGCTTCTCATTCTGTGTCACGGGGTTGTGTAACACACTCTGAGCTAGTGCTTAGCTTTCCTGACAATATGGTTACCTTGGGAAAGATGTTTTTCATCCTCTGTAAAAGCTATGTCAAGTGGTCATAAATTATGAGCTTTCATAAAAGACAGGCAGAGGAGAACAATTTGTCCTCTGCTGTGTGAAAAGTCCTAGATGCTGGTATGAAGAGGGAGAAAGTCCAAGATGAACATGTTCATAAAAAGATCTGTGGACATAAGGAAGCACATACTGCCTCCCTACTGCACAGACTCTAGATCTAATTTCTGCTTCACAGCAAACGAATTAACACCCAGAATGTGGATTTAAGTCTTTCAGAGTTCATTTGTGTCTAACTGGACATGTAAACGATGTAGGGTGTTTTTCCCCCTGTGTACACTATTCTGAGCAAGATGCCGGCCTCAGAGGGTGTGTTTAAAAATTTGGACCGAAACACTGGGGGCTTGTAGGATTGTCCTGGGCTTGTGAATATGCTTTTAAAGCATTTTGAGATCACCACTGAGGACCAAGATAAACTCAGATCAAGTCTCCTTCTTAACAGATTAATGCCCATTCAATTATTTCAATGATTCCCATGAACACTGAACTCCCACAGTGCCATTATGAAATCAGTCGGAGGTAACCCTTCAAACTCTGTTCCACCATCTCCAAGAAGTCTGAATACTCCAAAGTCTGTGAAATTGACTCTGTGTGCCAGGGCTGCTCTTTGGGCCTACCATCAGATCGGTGGGTCCTGTTGACAATGTCACAGAGTTACAAGCATCAGTTCTACCATGGTACTTAGCTTCTTGGACCTCAGGCACTCTGAGTCACCCTAACAAATTTAGATGATCAACCCTCGTTCTCAGCTTATAGCTGGATCCCCAATGCCACAGCGATGTGTCCATGCCTCAGCAACAGGGGTACAGATTCTAAATTACTGAAGGCATAAAGTTCACAATCGGGTAGTTGATTATGGGTCTTCCTACCACAGATGCACATACCAATGATTGTCCTCATCCATTCACTGTACCTCTTTCCTCCTCTACCACTAACTTGACTCAGGTTCCATAGAATTCAGCAGCTAGAGCAACAAGTCCTTCTTGTGTGCCCTCAATTGCCTGGCAAAGCCCTGGTTTTCACTGCTGCTTTTGCTAGTGGTAGGAATATCCTGGTGGCTTTATCCCCAAGCAGCTCTGTCACTCCAAATAGATGGAGAGTTTTGGTACCCCCCTAACCATGTCACCTATGCCTGTTGGTGTGGTCCCTCACAATTAAGTGCAAACTGAAGACTGTGACCTAGCAATCCTGGAAACACTCCTGAGTGCAAGAGCCCCTAGTACAGGCCTCATATGCCTTTAGGTAGAAGCTGTTCCACAAATGGTGTGCACCTAACTGATTGATTCCAGTGTACTACCTGATTCCCAAAATACTAACTTTTCTTCAGTGACACTAGACAGTAGCAAGTGTCCATCGACCTTAAAGGTGTATGTGGTGACCATTGCAGAGCACCACAAAATCATGGATGGCATCTGTCTTTGGGGCTCATTACGGCGTTTCTGAAAGGGACAAAGCACCTTTCATTCAAGCCCAGTGTGGGATCTCCCCCGTGTGCTTGAGTCACTTAAAGCCTGTCTTTGTTTTCTTTCTGTTTTTCCTGGACACTGGACCACTGGGTGGTAGATGTCATCACATGTACATCCCACAGTAACGTGATACTCTACGAGGAGTGTCTCATGCTCATGGGCATTCCTTACAGCCATTGCAGGAAGTCAGTGCTGCTGCTACCTGGGAGTCACAAGGTTAAAATCTCCAAGGTCTTCATAATCATCATCACAAGGTCTTGGCATGCATGCACAAGTGCACAAGGTGTGAAGGTCATTCTCACCATCCATGGCAGTTACATTTACATAAATAACTAGATTTCTCCGCTTACATGTGGTTGCCAGCAAATGCCAGCAGGTGCTGCCTCTGGATAGAGTGAAGTCAAATACATGACATGTCTGCCAGTTGGCCTCCTCTGCAAAGCACCATGGGATGTCATTGTGACTTGTGTATCTCAGCATATTAACGCTGGCTGTGGAATGTTTCCTTCCTAAGCCATAAAGAGTCTTCCAACATGCACTGGTGGTGTAACCATGACAACACAAATAGGAGATAACATCTGAAATATTATATATATATATATAAATAATGCAAACAAATTTATATTGGTGTTTTTTCAAATTACTTGTGTTTCACTTGTTTTAAAGCTTTTGCTAAATGCTAGGTCTGTAAAAGCAAAAATACTTCAGAAACTGAAGTGTTAGAAAATTCCAAAGGATTATTTCATTAGCGTGGATGTTTTCCAACCACAGATAAAATCCACTACAAAACTGTAACAGCTCTTGAAAGGCTTCTTGAGCTTTGGTTTTCTTTGTGTTGTCAGCTGCAGGTAGTACAATCAATCATACAACAATGAATATAACACCAACATAATCTGTGCGCAGTCTTTTGTAACAAGCCAAAAACTCAACACAACTGTCTGTACATACATGGCACCATTTCAAGCACCTATTCTTCTGAGCTTTTAACAGACATGTGAGTGCTTGCAACTGTGCTTACAAACCGAGCCAAGACCATAGAGTACAATTCTATGACTCATTAAATAATGGGAAGGAGGGGTTATATTTTAGACTGGTGTATTGCTGTGAGTTTCCTGAGTGATAAATCAACAGAGCTGCAGTACCAGCAGTGCTATTTATTCACTGCCACTCACTTTGTTCTGTAGCCATTTCAGACACCATGTCAGCTTCCAAATGAGCTGTTTTAAGATTCCTTGTATAATCAGTCTAGTTAATTTCAGTAGTAAGGTCAGCAGAATAACCCAAATTCCAATCCAGGAGACGATGAAACATCTGTTCATCCTGTTTGCTCCTGTGTAGATAGATTTCTGAATCTTTCACCATTTTGCCTCCTAAATGTGTGATTTTTTATTATCCAGGAGTCAAGGGCAAAATCATGGGGTCACAAGTACACAAGGGAAAAAGAAGGCTCAGCCTAATCAACACAGGCAAATCAAGAGTTGAGCTAGCAAGCCAGGCAAACATGGAGCTTAAATACAGAAGGGAGGAAATTAAGAAAAGGTATGCAGAACAAGTAAATAAATAAATAAATAAGATTTGAATAAACATTGAGACAGTAACTGTTTCTATCTAATGTCAAGGGTTGGATGAAAGAAAAAATCAGGGTTATGTACAGAACCCAAGACCCTTAAAACATCAACGCTGCTTGAGCTTTTTCTTGTCTTCAAAATATCACATGCATACTCAATGGAAATGACAACCAGTCAAGACTACACACACACACACACACACACAGCCATACACAGCCATTCACATGATGTAAAAGAAAATGTGATTCATCAGACTTTCTCCCATTGCTCCATGGTCCAGTTTTGATTCATCAGACCTTCTCCCATTGCTCCATGGTCCAGTTTTGAAGCTCACGTGCCTGCTTTCGGCAGTGGACAGGGATCAGCATGGGCATGCTGACCGGTCTGCAGCTCTTCAGCCCCAAGGGTCTGTGCATATGGCGGCTGTAAGCTGAGGTATTGAAAGAGTTAGCGCATGCTGTGTTTAGGAGACAATGGAAAGATCAGAATTTATTTTTTTTTTCAGAGGATGGAATCTGGCTTATAAGCTGGTTCCATTAGCCACAGCATCTTCTTTTAATGCTGTGCAACACTTTGGAGACAATTCAGTTCAGTTCAGTTCAGTTTTATTTGTATAGCGCTTTTAACAATGGACATTGCAACAAAGCAACTTACAGAAATAAATAGATTCACAAAAAATATATTATAAATATTTGAATTTATCACTGTGAATTTATCCCTAATGAACAAGCACAAGCACAAGCACAACACTTTTTGATTTGAGTTAAATTACTCAAAGATTATTTAAATTACAGACTTCCCACTTCCCACATAATATTCTGCATTCTATTCTGAGTTCTGGAGCTTGGATAAAGTGCCCTGTGGTGACTTTTCGGGATTTGAACTCACAATGGCACTGAATCATCATTAGCTGAAACACCGAATGGACTGAGACACTATCAAGTTTAACCGCAGGCACAGAGTCCTGTATTTATTAGGAGACACAACTAAAGATAACATTCATGTGTGAATCTCAGGAGTTCTCTACAGGGTACTTCATACTGGTATCCTTCATGTTCTTGGACACACACACACACACACACACACACACACACACACACACACACACACACACAGTGACCACCTCCTTCTCGCCGTTAGGTTTTTAGCCAGACCCGTGAGTAAAGTAATAAAATTTCACTTTTGGAAATAAGGAAATCTCATCTGTAATTCATTTGATCTCGACTCTTAGGCACGACTCCGAGCTCCAGTGTAGAGTTCACTGCGCAAGGCAGAAATGATCCAATGAGATAAAACAGAATCAGCAACGTCGGTTTCACTTAATGGTCTCAGCTGAGCAAAAATCTTTAACAGTTTATCCGTCACCGATGGCAGAGCAGTGTGAGGGATCCGCTCTTCAGACCGGCTGGAAAGGATGCAGCACATCATCATGCAGGCTCTGCGGTAAAGAGTGAGTGCTTTTCCCGAGCAGCGTCCGCAGGAGAATATCCTACAGGAGAATATCCTACAGGAGAATATCCTACAGGAGAATATCCTACAGCAGAATATCCTACAGCAGAATTCACGCATTGACGCATAGAATCCGTGCAGCTGATGGTGGGATTAATATACAGGGGGAATGCTGCGTGCTCTGGAGTGGCCACGGGATTAAAGCGCCTGTAATCGGAGCAGAGTTAAGGTGTGCTGCGCTGTGCTGCGCATTTGATCAGTCGTTTCCTGCTGGAGCTGATTTATCGCACTTCCAAGGAATCCAGGTGCTCCAGGCGAGTGTTAGTGAAGTCATTTTCTCATCTTAGAGCAGGGGAGCGCAAACAGAGCGCGCCAGCTGGGATTAGTGGCGTCTAAATTCCCCCTGCTTCATACAAACCTGTTACTCGGGGAAACTCGGTGTTCCTCATGGGAGAAGCGAGGGCTCGGCTGCCGTTTGGCTGGACCCGGGCTCGCTGCCACACTGACGGCGCTCCAGAAGCTGAGAGGGAGAAGCGATGGGCTGAACTGTTCCAGCAGCTCGACGTCAATAAAGACGGGAGGATCGACATTAATGAACTTCGCAGCGGACTGGCGGCGTGGGGCTTCGTCCGCAGTGACGTGGACGAGGTGAGCCCTGCTCACACCTCAACACAACCGGCCGAGAACCAAAGCTAAAGATTAACCTTCTACTTTCACATCTGCTGCTAGTTTCCAGGCATTGCAGAACTGAGTCAGCGACATTACTGACTCAGCAAAAAATGCGCTGGAGGTTGCGACGTCTAGTTGTTCATAAATTAATTAACCCACTAAAATAGTTGCCCTCGTCATTTAAAAAGCGGGTCGAGGGGTGAACCCACAGCTAATCTGTTCAAGGCAGTGGTGTGATCGCAGTCTAGACCGAAGCCTGCAGGTATTTTGCATAATAACAGAAGGATGACAGTAACTCCTGTAACTCCAGTAACTCCTGTAACTTCTTCACTTGCAACCCAAGCAGGAGGGCAGATTTGTGAATAATTCAGAGATCTGCTGTCTAATGTTTTAGTGATGTGAACCTGTTGAGGTTTCAGGTTATATCACTGCCACGCTGCCAGCTTCTCTTCACCATGAGCAAGATTCTGTATACTTTTATTTTCTCACATTATACCAACCTCACACACAGCATTGGGGATGAACAGGGATTACTGTAGAAGTTTTTACTTTGTGTTTAGTTTCCCAACAAACAGACCAACCACAACCTGATATAAAAATCTGTCTGAATGCTATAAACTGATGCAATTTATTTTACAGTTAGCTAATTAGGTGTAAATAATCATCAAACACAAGGGAAGGGATTTATCACAGCACTGAGGTGATCTGGGGTGAAAGGTGATATGGGGAAGAATATAAGTGACATATAACACAACATTTAAAACTTGTGTTAAATGAGGAAGCATGTAGGTTAAACATGCATAAAGCTTTTAACCCTAAGTAACATTTCTCCAAACAAAAACACGGATGTGTTAGCTAATTAACAGATCTGATCAGCACTGCGCACGCTTATGCTCACATCTGCAGTTCATCATTTCTGTTTCGTTTTAATCAGCAATAGCCTTAATGTGTATCTCACACTGTCTTTTTCAATCTGAAACCCAATTTAAGAGTAATTTTCAATTAAACATTTTAAACAGTAACTGTGTGTAATTGATTTGTCTCTTAACATTAGAATAAAATTAGAATGACAGTTGGCATGTGTCCAGGACAGTGTGCTATAATGTCATAGCTCTGCTGGTAATATAAGGTCTGTGCACACGAGGCAGTTTTCCTTATCTGAGTCACTTGAGTCTTTTTATTTAACGTGCTTGGCTGTACTGTCTTTCAGATTCCTAGTTTGTCCGTTTGTGTGTCGAGTACCAATAGCAAAGTTGTCACTTCATGACCATGACCCCGTGTGAATATCCTATAAAAGGTTCCCACTACGTCACACTCGTCCGCTTTCCCATGCTCGTTTCGTCGAGGAGGTGAAGGAGTGGATTTAAAGATGCTGAGTATAGCGCTTTAATCCTGTTTCTTGCTAATAAGTCTAATCCTGTTATTGTTAAATCTGCACCATCAGCTGAGAGTGTGTTGGTGTACCTTGGGTGACGATAACGCTAGTGTTTGATTTTATTTTGCCACAGGTGACTGTGTCATTAGAATACACATGGCCTATTGTTTGAGTTGGCTTGTAGAAGTGGGGGCTCTATAAACTTAAATTAAGTCCATAATTTATCATGAATTTTTAAACTTTGTCACCTTTTCCGACCTCCTGTATTTCAGGGCAGATGGCGAGCTGCTTGCTCTCCCCAGCCAAAATGGAATTGGATGATGGACATGATTCATGCCCAAATTGTTTGGGCCCAGAGCATATTTGACAAGCACTTATGGAGCATTTCCCTCACTATAGCACAAAGCTAATAACAGCATGCAAAGTGCAGGCAATAGAAATACTGCTGGCTGTTCATTACATTCCTCTGATGATGCAGAGTGAAAGAGCAGCAGATAAGTCTGCAGAACCCACTAGGCAGAAAAAGGTAAGCTCCTTCGCAATACTGCAGTGGCAGGAACAGAACTCGGTTCATCAGTGGAAAAGTAAGAGCGAGTTACTTCATGCACTGGAACACAGATTAGAGAAGCTGATGGAGAGCATGGGCCAAATGAAGAGCTGAAATGCAGCAGTGGGGAGCTTAGTACAGCTGCCTCGCTTACACTTACGTATGTTTAAGAGTGCATTGAAGCTGCGGCCTGATAAAAGAACATGCATACTGGCTGAAGTGGCACATGGAGAAGCCCTAGGCTTGGGATCTGTGGCTCTGTTAGAGAGACTAGCTGCCTCATTAGTAATGTATGTAAATCCATGCTAAGTATCCATTGGCTTGCAAAAGTTTAATATTTGTTACACTATCTTAAGATAAAAAATCTACAATTAGATTTAGATAATAACATTTCCATAATTCTCTGATATATACAGTATGTAGACACTTTCTCCTTTTAAAGATCATTAATAATTAAAAGAACAGCGTGCCATTCTGGGATGATTTTAACAATTCTCGTTTCAACATTTAAGAGCACAATGGAGTTGTGACCTGATAAAAAGAACAAGCGTACCGGCAGCATTGGCAGATGCAGATGCACTAGACTTGAGATTAATGCCTTTTTAGAGAGACCAGTGGTACAGGCTGATGAGGCCTTGTGCAGAAATCCATGCTGTATACAGCCTGAACATAATGAGCTGACATGCAGGTTCGCAAAACATTTGCAATGGCACACTTATCACAGAGACAGCACTTCAGGCTATGTGAGTCCTAAAAACAGGGAGCTGCAAATCACTCAGGTTGCTAAACACAGATGAGAAGCTAAGGTTGAGTGGTTCAAATGGCATTGGAGAAAACACTTTGCACCATCTGCTTCTGGTACCTGGACAGGCCACTCATGCTCAGTGATTGTCTCCTTCTGCCTGAGACACAAACTGAATATGTGAGGCAAAAGATTACATTTACATTTATATTATCCTTTTACACCTGCACATTTTCCCAGTATCAGAACCTTGAGTAATTTTCACACTCAGTAGAGTACAATATCAGGACCTGGAGTGATTCTTATTCTCAGTGGCATCTGAAGCCAAGCGACCTGGGTCACTAGGGTTGATGGGAATGACCAGAGTACAAGTGTGATGACCTTTTATAGGCTATCCACTTGACGTGAAGGTCATGCAGTGAGGACTTAGCTATTTGTCCTCCACAGAGAAACAAGCAAACAGGAATGCTTCAGTTGTTTTTAAGGAAACCACAGTGCCATTCCTCTGCTCAATGTGATGAATACAGAGTTACCCTAAACACACAGAGAGTTCACCCCTGATGTGATGTCGGTTCATTGCAGGACATCATTTGAAGACATGTAGTCTCTGATGGAAATGGGTAGTGTGTGCCTGTGTTAGTCATGTGCTGTAATGCAAGAGGTGAGATTAACACTAGTCCACAATGTGCCTGGGTTACTGCTGCCAGGCCTCAGCACACTCAAAGAGAAGCTGCTTATCACAGCTCACAGTGTGCCGTTTTTATGCACTTTTCCTCTTTCACACACAACATTGTGAACCAGCCTTATACTAAATGTTATGACGCTGTCGAAGCTGTAAATGTATTTAGATTTGATAGTATTCAGTCTGGTTCCTGGTATATTTCTGCTGATGTGCAAATACAGGATTTTAAATTAAATCCCTGATATATATTAAAATGTACAAATTAAAGGAGCTTAAAAGCCAATGGAAGCTCAAGTTTCATCTTAATTAACTTTTAAATATAAATATGCTGAAATATTTTCAAACACCTGATGTCAAGCTATTTCGCTATGACTTGTCTAGCCCTTTGTTCTTTACAAAACACCGTCCTGCTTCTTCCTCCTACACTGGAGCTTCTTTGTCCTGCCTCACCCTGACTTCTCACTCATTCTTGCAGATAGTGCGCGTGAGTGATACCAATCATGATGGACAGCTGGACTTTGAGGAATTCACCCAGTATTTGCGCACCCACGAGAAAGAGCTCAGACTCATGTTCCACAGTCTGGACAGCAACAATGATGGTTTGTATGCTGTCCACATAAAGGAAAACAAAAACACTTCAGCCACTAATCTTATCTACTGTCTGTGTGTAGCTTCCCTGAGTAACGAAGCGTAATGTTAAAGTGGCATAGAAATCAAATGGTATGTTGTGTAATATTCTGAACTGATACTTTATTTGACCATTTCAAATGATCTGATAAAGATTTAGAAGAGACTAGTTTCCAGAAGTAGACTGGATGTTCCCAGAGGAAAGTCCTATATGATCAGCGAATGAGTAACCCTTGTATATTTTTGTTAATTTGCAAGCAGGCACAGTTTAATCATTGTGTTCTTCTTTATACAGTATTTTATGTGCACCAATATTGATGTGCTTTGCCATTATTTAGGTCATATAGATGTAGGGGAAATCCATCAGTCTTTGCAAAGTCTGGGTGTTAAAGTGTCGATGGAGCAGGCCTCCAGGATACTGCAAAGGTTTGTGATTAGGGAAAGACCCATAAATCCACAAATCTTTTTGGTAATTAATTATCTCTCATCACAGCTCTAAGTCTTAGTGATTAGTTCTCATGATCAGTGGCAAATTTGTTTTCTCTCTTTATTTTGTTTGCTTGATTTTCAGTATGGACAGAGACGGCACAATGACCATCAACTGGAACGAATGGCGAGACCACTTCCTGTTCAATCCATTCCACAACATGGAGGAAATTGCCCACTTTTGGAAGCACTCTTTGGTCAGTTTCTCAAAAGCACAAGATAATTTATTGTTTTAACCCCTTTGGCAAAGGAAAAATACTTTTTTACATGTTGCTGTAGATGCTTGATATTGGAGAGCACCTGACAGTGCCAGATGAATTTTCTGAAAGGGAGCGGAGGGCCGGATTGGTCTGGAGGCAGCTCGTTGCGGGCGCGATTGCAGGAGCCGTATCCAGAACTGGAACTGCTCCGCTAGACAGACTTAAAGTTTTCCTACAGGTAAAGACAGATAATTTGGTCAAAGTTCTTTCTCCCTATTGATTTGGTGAGTTTACCAATAGTAAAATGTGATGAGGGAACAGGTATAGCCCCACTGTACAGACTCTAATCTTTTGACTAATTATGTTCAAATGAATTAAGATCATTCCTTTTGGAGAGTTTCTCAATAACAGTAATTGATCAGACAATGAACAAGAACTGTTCCATTACACAGACACAATGTTTTCCTTAAAGTAAAGATTATTTTGTGAAATTATACTTCTGTTTTGTGAAGGTTTTTCTGTTAATTATGTTTGCTTGTTGCTGCAGGTTCATGGGTCAGCAGGTGCTAGCTTGTGGTGTGGACTGCAGCGAATGGTGCAGGAGGGGGGTATCATGTCCTTATGGAGGGGCAATGGCATCAATGTTATCAAAATTGCTCCTGAGTCTGCAATCAAGTTTATGGCATATGAACAAGTAGGAGTGTGCACATACAACTTTGCCTCTTGCTCTTTTGCCTCTGAGATAAAGCGTGTTGCAAGCTTCCCTTCTTAGCTACATTAGCACAACTGTTGGGCATGATCAAGCCTCTAAACAGTTTTAGCCAATGGTGTGATGGTTATTCTCTCTGCATCTAGAACACTAGGGCTTGATAACAGACCAGTTGCTGCTGAGCACATAGTCCACAGTGTGTTCAACTATTATTTACAGTTTCATCATCAACGATCACCAAACACGGGTCTGTCCCACAGAGGTGCCAAAGCCAATCGGCTATACTGACTGTGGAAATGTAGTTGCTGTTAGACAAACAGGCAATGGAAATTATACACAGACCAGAAAGCCTAACAAATTTTTTTTCAATATATTTACTGATTCCAAAAAAAGGAAGTGCTATATGCCCCACTTTATGTCTGAGAGAATAGATTACCGTGTTCCATATGCTATGCGTGCCATATGTGCATTTATGAAAAAACATAATTGGTTTATAACTAGGACAGGTTTTCCCCTTTGTGCCATGCCTTTAAGAGGGAAACAGTAACAACAGATGCCTCCCAGGAAGGATAGGGGTGGAGAAACCTGAAAGTGTAAGGAACAAATGAAAATGAGACTCAATATCAACATATAAAGATCTTTGAAATGAAAGCTGTGTGGCTAGCGCTTCAACAGGAACCCCTAAAAGGGTCCAATGAACTAGTGCAGAATGACAAACACCACAGTGCTATTACACATCAACCACTGGGGGCACAAAATCACAAGTGAAGTTCAGGTGGGTGAGCAAGCTCTGGAAATGGGTGGATGCTCCTGTCTCAGAAAGCAGCATGCAGTATGTAATAGGCTGAACCAATCAGAGAGCAGATGTGCTGTCCTGCTGCAAGCCTATACCCGGATCCACAAGAAGGCATCCTGTCCCAGATGAGCAGGTCATTGTAGCACAGCAGACCATGAAATTTTGTGTATGGCCTCTGGGAGTGACCACAGCATACTGATGTTTGTGTGCTGTATGCAGGTTATGTAGGCAACAGCCCCTTATCACACAATGATTTGAGCTGATTAAAAGTGGCTCCTTCTGAGACTATGTTAAAGGTGTTTATGGCAGCATTGGCTGTGGATGGGGTATAGATTGATAGGAGCACATAAACTAATCCAAACTTTTTAAAAATGTTTCTGAATATGCAGAATGTACAAAAATCAAGACTCGTTTTGTGCCTGCATCAGCAAATTATTCACTGAAGTTTTAACCCAAATGAATATAAGTATCAAAACAATGTCCTACCTTAGTGCAGGGCCAAGTGGCATCCACCAGGCATGGCATCAAAGCAATTAACTGTTTTATCTGAATCTTCTTGAATGGCCCATTCACTGTTCAGTACTGCAATGTCTGAGAGGCTCTCCTGGCTCTTGGTGTTTCTCATGTAGGTTTTCAATTGGCACATGCAAGAAAAATTTCTTTCACACGATGCCCTGTTCATTGGCACAGTCACGAATAATTTAAATAGTTGGCCAATGTTTACTAGACTGTGGCCTAGCTTTGTGGAAATCCATAACGATGACAAATAAATGTCAGGTCCTCTTCAGTGTACTAGAGCTGAGAATCTCCTTCAGCTCCTTCTTCATGTCATTACTTACAAGACCTGGACTTTGTAAACATCCACTTATATGTCATGTCAAATCCTATTGTATCTGTAGATAAAGTGGCTAATTCGAGGCAGCAAGGAAGGGGGCACACTGAGGGTTCAGGAGAGGTTTGTTGCTGGATCACTGGCTGGAGCCACTGCTCAGACCATCATCTACCCCATGGAGGTAAGAAAGTGAGACTGAGGGAGAAGGAGAGAGGGGGATCTTAAAAGCTGCTGTGGGTTAATATAATTATTTGTGATTTTTGCAGTTTCCAAATAACTGCTGTGCTGTAGAACCTGGATATACTTGGAATAAATGGATATAATCTTCATCATCATAAGCTTTATTTATACTGCACTTTTTGAGTTTCAAAGTTCTTTACACCTAAAAGATTAGATAGTCAAAACAGTATTTATTATTTAAGTATTTGTAGTAAAGACACATTAATGAACCCATTCTGGTGATTATAAAATAATCAATTAACTAACTATAAATCTATGAAATGTGTAAAGGATGTGGAGCCTATTGCGGCAGCACTGGTTACAAAGCGGGAGAAAATTAAACAGAATGCTATTAGTGTGGATTTTAAAATCGTGTTCTGTGTAGAGCTCGCATTACTCTGGAACACTAGGGCCAATATAAGAAAAACATCTTTCAACAACTTGTAACGAATCCGGCCTCTGTGGTTCCCCCGATCGTCACCAGAGTTCACCATCACCCGAGTATCGACCTTCCCCTCTAAACTTCATTTCCCATCATCCCGCGCCCAGCACTGATTACCAGCTCACCTGCAGCTTGTACAACTGTGTCTGCCTTTTATTAAACGCCACAAATGGATCCTCACTCTGTTGACTTCTCATTACACAGCTGAGCTGTGAGTGATCTTTGGAATTAACATTAGGCCTGTTTCAGCTGATCAAATGCATAGAAGAGGCTAACCGTCTTTAGGAGATTAGAAGATTGCTCATATGCTGGTGCTAAAACATTTGCACATCAAAGTGTGTTGCAGCAGGAGGTTCCTCTGCTGGATAATTACCATCCAGCTTTCTCTCATTTACTCAGCATCAGTATTAATACACATTCTCTTCCTTCTAGCTTTTTTCCATACACACTGTTTCTACAATCCTCTCCTAGGTGTTGAAGACACGTCTTACTCTACGGAAGACAGGGCAGTACTCTGGGATGGTAGAATGCGCCAAGCAGATTCTGCATAAGGAAGGGGTGCGAGCCTTCTACAGGGGCTACGTACCTAACACACTTGGCATCATTCCTTACGCTGGCATTGATCTGGCTGTTTATGAGGTATGTTCATGCCACATATCATTGATGCATTACATGAAAACCCTAGCTCATTCTGTCTTTTATCGGGGGATAAGCCTGTAGGTTTGTACACAGGTTTTTGTCTTCCCACAATATTTCATGGTCTGCTCCAATTCTCTCTCTCCACAGACTCTGAAAAATGCCTGGCTGCAGCGGTACTGTATGGGCTCGGCTGATCCTGGTGTTTTGGTGCTGCTTGGCTGTGGCACTGTGTCAAGCACCTGTGGCCAGCTAGCCAGTTACCCACTGGCCCTTATCCGTACTCGCATGCAGGCCCAGGGTGAGTGAGGTCCTGGATTGTGTGATATTCATGAACAAATCTTTATTTTATTTTTTTTATTGTGAACAACACTTGCACAACATCGTTACTTTGTTCTCCCATGGGTTTAAGTGTATGTAAGGATAACCCTGGCAGGAAGTGGATAGTATAAACACATCATTGATGATTTTTGTGGATTCTTTACTTTTCCCTGATGGTATCCTGCAGCTTCCACAGAGGGCGCTCCAAAGCTATCCATGGTGGGCCAGTTCAAGCACATAGTGACCCAGGAGGGTGTCCCAGGTCTGTACCGTGGCATTGCCCCCAACTTCCTGAAAGTCATTCCTGCTGTTAGTATCTCCTATGTGGTCTATGAGCACATGAAGAAAGTCCTGGGAGTGAATTCATAGAAACTGCTACCATAGAATGACAAACGAGAAAAATATTTGAAGCAGTGGGCTTGCCATAGAAAACTGAAATGAAGAATAAACCAAGAGGACTGACAGAACCGTAAGAAGCAGACAGACGCCTAGGTGATGAAGCAGAAGAGTAATGCTCAAAACCTAATCTACATTATATACCATCATCTGCAGTTTATTTACATTATAATGGATTGGAAGGCTGACACTTCATTTTAATGGGTCTATGTACTGTAATTCTATCTACTGTAATTACTAATTGCCACAGCTGCATACTAAAATGCTTGTTTAACAAGCTCAGATAACTATTTTTAATCAATAAAACAAAATGTTTTATTAACAGTTTATTAAACACTCATTCGAGTAGTTTATTAAATACTCATTCGAATTACTTTTATGTTTTAAAATACAATGTTTAAACTGATTGTCTTGATCAGCTAACTAATGCATCTTGAGGGTGGATATTTTTATATAAGGATTTAATTTTTTAATTTGCAGTGGTTGCTCTATATGTTTGTCAATGTGCACTTTGCTGAATAGTGCAAAAAAAAAAAATCCTAGCACTGCAAAAAACCTGTCTAGACATTTTTACTAATGTCAAACATTAAATGTTCTTATTCCTCTATAAATAAATGCTTACAATTAGTCAAATTTCGAGATCGATAGATTTCTAGATACATTTGACTATATTAAAGATCTTTCTATTTGCTAAGATGCAATTTTTGCAGAGAGTCGACACAGAATTCGGAAGTTTTCATATGTAACCTTGATTCTGAGTGTAGGATCGCCTAGGCTGGGTTTGAAATGGGTTTGAAATGGGTTTGAAATGTGTCCTGCAATTTGCCAGGCAATAACAGTCAGCACTCATAAATAGTGGAAATACCATAATTTACTGAGACGTACAATCACATTGTTGATCTTGCTCCCTCTTGAGAATGAGAATCAAGTGGTGATACTGTTCGTTATTGAGGATAAGAATCACTCAAGTGCTGATCCTGTTTTTTTTTTTTTTTGAGGAATAGGCTTAGCACATGGTTATGTTCTCCTGCAGTTCTGAGAATCAGTGTTTGCTTATAAATCTCTATTAATGAGAGATACAAGACTTTTGTAAGGTTTCCCATATTGGGTAATTGTTGCAATATATGAAACTAATTTAAAATACTTAAAATATATATTTATTTGTGTGTACAGAATTATATGCTCCCCTACTTAATCCTAAATCCAGTGGAAAATGTGACCGTTTACAAGCATTTATTTATTTTGGCTGTCATTTGTTCGCTAAAGCAGAACTTAAAAAATCTGTATTCTTTTTAATTATAGTATTCATATCAATTTACGTATTTTACTGCAAAATATGGAGTTGTGAAGGACATGTATGAATACATAGAAAGTGAATCTAATTCACGTGAATTTATTAACTCATCTTATCTCATAACTGACCTTTTATGATCTTGGTACTCCCAGATCCATTACAATTCCTCTACCCTAATTAAAAGAATAAACTTTTGTATGAGATCATTTTGAATGTCAATACTTACTTTACATACATGTATTTTAAATACTTAAATAATATTGAATGTATTTTTCCATAAAGTTTCACTTTTACTGAGTTAGTTAAAACTTGAATTTTGAAAAGAAACATTTTCTTGTCTGAGTTTGTTGCGCTGAGAATAGGACGCTGCGTATGAGTGCTTATATAATTATAATAATTATTATATTATTTTTGAGCCATATGCATGCTTTCATTATTAAGTGATAGTGTTGCTTTTTCTTTCATTTTCATTTAATACTAGATCGACTAGGATAAATGATGGACCTTTTGGTAGTTATTATATATTTGGATCAGAAATGATG
This sequence comes from Pangasius macronema, assembly GCA_037577455.1. Lineage (NCBI taxonomy): Eukaryota > Metazoa > Chordata > Actinopteri > Siluriformes > Pangasiidae > Pangasius > Pangasius macronema. The sequence goes on along the minus strand of CM074957.1, from coordinate 16,163,359 downwards.
ATACAACAGCATTTGTACTAATCCAGTGGTTGCTTTAGATAATGATCAGAAGGTTGTGAGTTTAAATCCCAGCACTACCACTGCTGGGCCTTGAGCAAGGCCCGTCACCCTCAGCTGCACATCAGTTGTATAAAAAAAAATGAAATAGATATAAGTGGATTAGGATGTCTGCCAAACGCCATAAAAGCTATTCTCTGCTAATTTAGGAGAGACCCTGTACGTTATACAGAATCTCCATGGAGGGGTGGTATATATATTTAAAATCATTTATTGGCAAAATATAAGTTATAAGAATCTGTAAAAAAAAAAATGCAACAAAATGTAGACAATGCAACAAAAATGAGAATAAAAACATATGAAGTGTGTATTGTTTGTTTCTTTTCTGTATATTTTAAACGTCAGATGGGAATCCAAAACACATTCAATAGATTCATATACAACAAATGAACATGAGAAATCCCATGAGTCGTGTGCTGGGTGGATTATACTGGGAGTGAAGCTGATATTAGGCCACATGCGCTCATCACTCATGGCCTGGAAGCTCGCATGGACTTCAGATTCTCCTTTTTTTTTTTTTTATTAGTTCCCTGATAATCAATTAGTCCCCTGATCAATGGGGTTCCATGGTTAAAAAATCCCCAAAGTGCCATGAAGAAAGAGTCTGAATCTAGACTGTGCAGGATTTATGGATATAAATAATTTGTATAAGATTTCCTTCACAGCTTTTAGGCCAAGGCAGTGCTAACTGATGTTAGCATTGGTGTTGAGTAGCCAAGTAGTTAAATGATGTTGTGTATATATTATCTCAGATATACCACATTTCAGCTCATTTCCAGTAATGGGTTTACAGAATGCTAAAATTGTGAATAGTTGAAGGAGTTAGTAAACCGTTCACTGATTCAGTATCATGTTTCTGACGTTTTCTAGGTACATTTCCAGTGAAGTGAGAGCTGAATCACACCAGGACTGGGTTTGTTTGTTCGGTATCGCATGTAGTTGACAGCGAGGTGGTAATCAGTTGATTAGGAGTAATTATGAGCCACAGAAGCCTGAGGCTGAACTCGAGCTGTTTGCTTGAGACTCTGTCAGATTTGCTACGTGTGCTGTTATTTCCAGCCATTACTCTGATTCTCAGATTTTCTGCAACATTTCTTAATCACTGTGTTAGACTCGGCGACTGTTATGGTAGCGGAAGTAAAGCTATCCTGTGGAGGCTACTTCCGGCAGTAAAAAAAAAAACCTGGAAGTGTAAAAAAGGCTTATTCGGAAGAACACAGTTCGGGAGAACATGACAAAACCGGACACATGACAGTGAAAAGCGGACTAGTGGCGTCTCTATCACTCCATCTTTTTCTTCTTTCTTTCTCTCCTATTCTCACTCTCCGCTCCACTAGGGGGCGATACGGCAGCGCTCCAGCTTCACACTTCCGGTTTCACACTTTCACACACTTCCGTCTGCGCCATTTTCTTCTGCCAAATGTTCGGTTCGTGCGCCGCATCTTGGTGATTCACAAACTAATTGTACAGTACTGTCCTAAACATGGGAAGGAAAAAGAAGAAGCAGATGAAGCCATGGTGTTGGTATCCTTTCTGAGAAAAGCTCGTTGCTTTGAAGCAGAAAAATCTGTTTTATGATGTTAGCCAGGTAACAAACGAACCTAGCCAAGCTAGCAAAACCTGACGTCCAGCGCCGCTGTAGTTAGCCGCACATGCTATAGAGCTAATCTGTGTGTTTGTCATTTATCTGATATTTCAGTGGCTCAGCACCACCCTTATCTGTGTAGTATCATAAACCTGGGCTTCTCATAACCGTTTGTAACCTTTTGTAGCTAAGGACCCCTTTAAGTGTAACATAAATTCTGTGGACTCCATCGGTACATATTCAAGAGTCAAGGTTTATTTAGTCACAGGTGCAAATGCGCAGCTACTCCAAAGACTATGCATAGCAATATTTGGTTCATAAACATTTTAATATTAGTAATGTTTTGTCTATTTATTAAAGCCTTTATAAGCTTTCTATCCCTCAGCTTACCGCCGACAGAAACTTGCTTGTTTCTGAGTTACTGTTTGGATTAAAAAAACTATTTGATTCAAGGGATCAAATAGAGTAATAACTATAGGAATATACTCAATATTGAATACAATGACTATGATTTCCACAACTGTGACTGAAAAAAACAAACAAACAAAAAAAGACCCCAGAATCTCCATCCTCTCCCCCAAACCTGCAATTTCAACTTGGGGTAGTGACACAAACTCATCTGCGCACACTGTGAAGGATGTCTACTTGTTTTTGGCTTTGATCAGTTGGTATACAGGCAGTGTACTTGGTTAAATCCATCACATTGACCAAGCAGTCGCTGTTTTGCTTTGTGATGCTGCGTTCGTGGTGCCTTTATGTTGTAATGACGTCATATGATAACTCTAATAGGGATGTCCTGATCCGATCTCAGAGATTGGTCTCGGGGCTGATTAAGGCATTATTTTTAACTGATTGGTTTTGGCTTTATCGAGCACTAACCTAAGCCCCATCCTGTGCTTTACATCAGCTGTCATGGAGAGCACAATTTTGGCAGAACTACACAGCTAACATGTCTGCAGTGTGGAAATATTTTAAAATGGAAAGCGAAAGCAGTCCAACAGCCGCTTGTAATGTCTGCGGTGCATTTTGTGAGGCGGAGCAACAGAGCTACGGCACTTGAAAACTAAACACTCGAGGGAATACAGCGAGTTCACTCGGGTAACTCGGGCAAAGGCTGCGCTGAAGCAACATACGCTGGAGGATACTTTTAAAAGGAGAGAGAAATTTCCTCTTTATGGTGAGAAGGCCAAAAAGATTACAGAGAAGGTGATTGGATTCATCCCTTTGGATGACCAACCCATTGCTGTTGTAGAGAATACGGGTTTTCACCATGTTTTGGAGCCAGGGCACGGCCTATCCTCTCAACACTACATTTCACACAATACCGGAGCTGTACAGCAAGGTCTGTGACCACCTATGAGGTCTTTTATCAGATGTGACTGCTCCTGCACTAAGTGGAATTAATAAGAGCTATTTCTAAAGACATCTTTTAGTTTGTTTACTTGGCTAAGTGTGCACCTAGCACTAGGAAAATACAAGTAATGGACCCTGTACTGGCAGATGCTCTATTAAATGACTGGGATTGGGACATCCCTCAATTCTAACGTTGATTATTTTCTCAAAACAACGATTAGTGTGGTCAGGTGTATATATCTCTCCGAGTACTGTGTCTCTCTACTAAATGCTGTAAAGCCAATACTGCTTTAAAGGTTCAGAAGGGGTACTTTACACTGTTGAGTGTTTGCAGCTATGTTGATTTCATGTCATTCCATAAATGGGGAAGGAGCTGGTAGTTAAGAAGACTACCCCAAGTTGACGAGTTGGAAAAGTTGAGGCGGTGTTTTCTGTGGTTTTTACTTGTTTGAGGGAAATACAAGTTTCAGCGCTGCCTCGAACACAGCATTAGATCAACCAAAAACAATACATATTTTTGAGCACCGTAGCTCAAAGATCTGGCACCCGTAGTAGTAGTTAGTCGAATCCGAGGTACCACAAGAGAAACTGAAGGATCTGAGAGCAAACATCTTTATTTAGTTGGATTCCATGTGTCCATCTTGCTCCAGTATGACCTTAACTGCCACTGCAGGTATTGTAATAGGGATTTTGATGACGAAAAGATTCTTATTCAGCACCAGAAAGCCAAACACTTTAAGTGTCACATATGCCATAAAAAGCTGTACACTGGTCCGGGCCTGGCCATCCACTGCATGCAGGTGAGTCTGTGCTCATATTCCTGTAACTGTGATCTTGTTGGTGCTCAAGTTAAAACTAAATGCCCTTTTCTGCTGTGTTGAAGGTTCACAAAGAAACAATTGATGGTGTTCCCAATGCAATACCTGGAAGAACAGACATTGAGCTGGAAATTTATGGCATGGAGGGTATTCCAGAGAAAGATATGGAAGAAAGGAGACGGGTACTCGAGCAGAAGACGCAGGGTAATTTACACTTAAACTTTCTCACATGTGTTTCTGTGCCACTTTTATGCGTATGATCTAGCCCTAATTCTTTTTACACTGTTTATGACTCAGAAAACCAGAAAAAGAAACAGAACCAAGATGACTCAGATGAGGAGGATGATGATGAAGAGGCAGGACCCTCATTCCAGCAGGCAGCAGCACAGCTTCCGGCCGCTTACACTCCTATGACGCAGCCTGGAATGGCGCCTGTGCCCACACCAGGGATGCCACCTGGGAGCTACTCAGGTGAGCCAAATAGTCTCCAACATTTTTAACTAGCTTTAATAATAAACATAGACTAGCAAATGAATCTTTCATTTAGTGTGTCAGTTAGCTTACTATCTTCACGTGGCAGTCTGAGTAAAGTGTCTAGTGTTTACCTTTTGACTAATTTGTGCTGTAATGATTTCTTTGCTAACTTTCTCCTCACATGGTACTGTAGCTCTCTTAATCTGGAAGGTGTATCTTTCCATAGCATGTCTTTAAAGGGAGATGCTTCACTCCATCCACTGGTAAAAAATAAACATATAGATTTCTCAGATTCACCATTCTCCTTTTCAGCGCTATAACCTTTCTAACACAACGACCAGAAAAAGAAAAACAAAACCCACCACTTTAATGACTTTCATGAAACTATTGTTTTCACTTGGTGTATAGCTCTGTATAAACGTAATGCACTTTACGATCTGTAATTCATCCAGTTCTGTGAATTCTCAAGCTTGCTACACTACACACTCAGTTCTACAGTTCTGGCTGATGGTAGAGTGATTTTTTTTTACTTGCTGAGTGAATTTTAATGCACAATAGAAATACAATCTGTATTTGTTATATGCGAGGAGAGAACTCCACATCCCATAACTGAAATGTTGGCCAATGACTCGCTGAACTTTTGAATGTTTGTTCAGGACACATTAAAGGCTTTGTTCTGAGAAGCTAATGATTACCTTCACTTGTTCTCCTTCGTCTGTGTGTTTTTTGCCTAGTCAGGTTTAACCTGGTGAGTTTCCAGACAACCAGATAATGGCACTGGGAAGCATATGTCGGTGCTCGTTTGTCCAGTGGGCTATCTAATGAACTTCTCATTCGTCCTCCCTGATATAGGCTGAAATATAGCTTGTGCTGTAAGGAATATGTGCAGGACAGAAAGCTTGAATATTGCATTTTGTAGTGTTTTCTAGCTAGGCAAAAATACACTTACAGCAGGTGGCAAAGATGAACATGGTATTGCAAGCTGTTTTTGTGTTGTCTGCAATTTCTTTTGTATTACTGTATTTTAATATGTCCCAGGAATGCCACCGATGATGCCTGCAGTCCCCCCCATGATGCCAGGGATGCCTCCAGTCATGCCAGGAATGCCACCTGGGTAAGAATTCACAAATAATGATGTTAAAACAAAAACAGTCCCCTCCGAAAGTATTGGAATGGCAAGGCTAAACTAACAACATGAAAAGACTTTGAACAGGTCAGCCAAAGAAAACAATATCAGTCGATGACAAACATTGTGAGAGTCGTGGGTGAAAAACCCAAATACAAGAGTCAGTGACATCACCAACAACCTCCACAGGGCAGGGGGAAAGTAACATAATCCACCATTTGAAGAAGACTTCGAGAACAGAAAGATAAAAGCCATACCACAAGATTTAAGGTTTTAGACTGGCCGAGTCAATCATCAGACCTCTACCCAATCACCAGACCTCTACCCAGTCATCAGACCTCTACCCAATCACCAGACCCCTACCCAGTCACCAGACCTCTACCCAGTCATCAGACCTCTACCCAATCACCAGACCCCTACCCAATCACCAGACCCCTACCCAGTCACCAGACCCCTCCCCAGTCACCAGACCCCTCCCCAGTCACCAGACCCCTCCCCAGTCATCAGACCTCTACCCAATCACCAGTCCTCTACCCAATCACCAGACCTCTACCCAGTCATCAGACCTCTACCCAGTCATCAGACCTCTACCCAGTCATCAGACCTCTACCCAATCACCAGACCTCTACCCAATCACCAGACCTCTACCCAATCACCAGACCTCTACCCAGTCATCAGACCTCTACCCAGTCACCAGACCTCTACCCAGTCACCAGACCTCTACCCAATCACCAGACCCCTACCCAGTCATCAGACCCCTACCCAGTCATCAGACCCCTACCCAGTCATCAGACCCCTACCCAGTCACCAGACCCCTACCCAGTCATCAGACCTCTACCCAATTGAGCATGCGTTTCTCCTCCTGAAGAGTAGACTGAAGGGAGAAACCTTCGAAAACAAGCAACAGCTGAAAGAAGCTGTGGTACAAGCCAGAAAATGCATTGCAAAAGAAGAATGCGTCAGTATGGGGATGTCCGTATGCTGATGTCCGTATGGGGATGTCAGTATGGGGATGTCAGTATGGGGATGTCAGTATGGGGATGTCAGTGGGTTGCCGGCTTGATTCAGTTATTGTAACTAAAGGATTAAAACTAGAAATTCTGATCCATTGTCTCATTCATCTTTTGATCTCAAACCTTAATATCTTCATTGTAGTTCTGTTTTAGTTGCCTTTTTTCCTCCATTCTGTGATTGAAAGAAATTCTGTTCCTTTGCTCTTTTTTCCACAGCATGATGCCCATGGGTGGGATGATGCCACCTGGACCAGGAATGCCTCCGATGATGCCAGGCATGCCACCAGGTTCAGGATTTCATTACTGAGTTTATAATAATAGAAAATTGTCATCAAGCTTCTCCTATATGAAGTACAACCTAAAGTGATTTACATAGGCTTAAAATAAAATTGTGACAGACCTCTATGATTTGTTCGTCCTGACAGGCATGCCCCCTCCTATGGGTCATCGTCCCGGTATGAACCACATGCCACAGGCTCCTGCCTCCTCCACGTCAGGCATGATCCCACGAGCAGCCACACCTACAGCCACGGTGGCTGCTCCACAGCCTGCTGTCACCAAGCCCTTGTTCCCGAGTGCAGGACAGGTGTGGCCCCACTTCTCCTCGCTATATTTTGCATAATCCTTGATAACTGGCAATCTAGTCACCTAGCTTAGGTTACTGTACCTGTAGGAGTCACATGCAGGCTAACAGTGATGCACAGTATTCAGATCAAGGTGTTTTTATTAGCTGATTAAAAGCTTGGTGTGTCTAAACATGATAATTAAGATGAAAGGAATGTAAACGCAGTGAGTGTATGAAACGCAGTGAAGTCGTTGATGGAGCTGTGTTGAGGGATTTTGCTCTTTGCTTTTTCTCCATGCTGCAGATGGGGACTCGAGCTCCCAGCACAAGCTCAGCCTCTTCCAGTATGGACACTTTGTCAGCACCCTCTAAGCCGCTGTCGCAAGTACGCAGCAGCCTGCTGACCTAGGGAAACTAGGCTTTTACAAAACTGTTCATGGCTAGTAGCAGATATACTGGTGCACTTGTATGCACGATGCTTATCTGTACAATCTTTATTCCCCAGTCTCTTATAATCATTTTCCACTGATAGGGTGCCAGTGCCTGATCTCAAATTTTACTGCAAAAAAAACAAAAAAAAACAGTTTGGTTCCAGTACCAAAACGCTCCTGTTCTGGAACTGAAGTCAGGGTTTTTGTGGGTTTGCTGGTTCCAGCACCAGCACCTTGTCAGTAGAAAAACCGTAGCAAATGCAGCCTTGGAGGACCACAGCACTGCGCAGTTTAAAATCACAAACACTACATTAAATTGCAAATGCTCCTCAAATAAAAATAAGCTGTTTAGTGTCATGGCCCTCCAGGGCCAGACATGGGTAAAAGGAATGTTCATCATGGATGATATTAGAAGTTTTGGTGATTATGGCTCATTTGGACTCTCTTGTGTCTCCAGGCTCAGCAGGGTGTGCCTGGGGCAGCAGTGGGGCTTTCAGCCTCTTCTTCTGCTGCTCCCAAAGCCACATTCCCAGCCTACAGTCAGCCTGCGCCCTCTGCTGCCAGCGCAGGCAGCACTGTGGCCAAACCTGCCACCCCCATTACAAGTAAGCCTGCCTCCCTCACCACTACCAGTGCAACCAGTAAGTTGATCCACCCTGATGAGGATATCTCTCTGGTAAGTGTCCAAATATCACTCCACCCTTGTAAAGTAAGTAATAAAATCAGAATGTAATACTACTTTAAGGTACCATGAGTGCTATTAAATTGTAGGCATGTCTGCTATATTTCATTTCTCTTATCCACTTTATCTTAACATGTTATATAGTTTGAACAGCAGGCAGTTGCTGTCATGCCTAATTGCCCTTTGTGTCCTTGTGTGTGTGTGTGTGTCAGGAAGAGCTGCGTGCTCAACTACCACGCTACCAGTGTAAGATGCCTAGCACGGGGCAGGCGCACATCAGTACTCCTCCTGTTGGGCCAATGGGGGGGGTGATGCCTGCTCAGCAGGGTGCTTCTTCCCAACAGCCAGGAGCCAGGCATTCCGTGCATGGTAAGATCCCTTTCTTGATTTTCTTGATATTAAGTAGGAGATTAATACATGTAATTACTGTTATGAGTAATTTTGCTCTGTTACAGTACAAGTTTGTCATGTGTTGGCTTTTGTCATTGTCATTAGGGCCATATGGTGCTCCATCCCAGGCAGTGCCTGGCTATGTGCCAGGGGCAATGTCACCTTACGGGCAGGGCCCCCCAATGGTTCCTCCGTTCCAGGGAGCTCCCCCAAGGCCGCCCATGGCCATGAGGCCTCCTGTAATGTCCCAGGGAGGCCGTTATTGAAGCTCAAACACCAGGCTCCCATAGGTTTGGTGATTCACCCATTTTCTCATGTAATGGTGTTCTTAAGAAGCCAAATCATTAAGCATAATTGTAATTCAATTTGTCTTATATGGGAAATGGAAAAACAGCACTGGTTATGCATGAAACTTTGAATTTTGCATAGTTTTTATTTGGACCTCTAATATGTTGCCGATTCTATAGTGTGGCTTTTTTCCTCCCCCTATGTTCCGTTTAGGTTTTTAGAAGTGAAGTTTAGTAAATATGGTTCGTAATAATTTGAAGCGGCTGGAGTAACGTGAACAGTACTGCACCTTTTATCAAGGCAAGTCTTTGTAAACATACTACTGTACTAAACAAATTAAGCCTTCACAGCACCTTTAGGTGCTGTTGGACTTCATGTCCCCAGCTTTGCTTGGTGAGGGCTTCAGTTAGCTATGACTGTTTTTGTATGCCTGATTATCCTTACTTATGTAGGAAATCATACAAGTAATAGCTGATGTGAAAAGTGTCTGTATTATTATTATTATTATTATTATGCAAACTGTAATAAACGGTGTTGAAAACTTAAGACTGTTTCTTCATGACAGAGGGAAGGATCTGTGCAAAGGTTTGTACTGGCTGCATGATTGCAGTAATATGTGAAAGCAATGGAGTGTCATCTGTTCACACCAACCTAGTCATCCACATTCATTTTAAACACCCCATACAGTAGTGTCTTTTCAACACCGGCTTAATGAAGAGAACAGTGTCAAGGAAAAAAGAATATGGATGGCTTGTGTCTCTTGTCAAAATCAGTGTCATATTCATTGAAGTAAGTTACACTCTAAGACCTGAAATCACATTCATCGGGGGGGAAAAGGATAATCCTAGGTTATGGTCACAAAGGGGTTCAGTCTGTGTGGTTTTGGGTGTCTGGCTTGGGTGTGATTTGGGGGGAAAGAATGTAATTTGAGACAGAAGTACTTTGGACGCAGGTGACTTTATGTGTTGCTAAACTGAGGATCTTTCTTCTCCCTGTAGCGATGCCATGGGACCGGCTGAGGTTGAGTCTCACTGGTGCCCTGTTCAGGCTGAGGCAAGTCTCACATTTTTCTCTTTAAACTCTTCTTTCGAGCGGGGGGCCCTCACAGCCTCAGGGCTGTTGGATTCCAATGTCCCCAAACTTGTAGCAAGTTTGGTGATGGCCCCTGTTATTATTCACATAGAGAAATCCTATAACTAACCTCTTCTGCTTTTGTTTCCGAAGTGCAGAGGTGGGAACAAGTAACAAGTAAGTTTCAAGTCTTAATACTCAAGTCCAAGTAAAGACAGAGGAGTCCCAAAATCCCGAACAAGTCCAATGCGTTCCTTACCACATTGAATCCCATTTCAAAATTTAACATTAACAAAGTATTAAAGCCATGGTATATTATTTATAAACGTTGTTAACAACGGAATAAACAAAAATGTATTCTTTGAACCACTCCTAAAATGACATGTAATCATGCCACTGATCCTAAAAGAGTAGTGAATTGTCAGTTGATTTGGAATTGACCCTGCAGTGGTACATGGCATTAAAGGCACTTATTTGCTTTTGCTTCACAAAATCCAGAAAATAACTCTAACGGACAGTAACTTTAGTTGTGCTTTCCCCAAACTTATCATACGCATCATGCATGTTAAAGTAATAAAATAATATTGCTCAGGGATGTCAAACTCCTGGTGGGATACAGCCTTTTGTTTTTCCTCTTTGGACAAACCCAATGTAGACCATGAAGGCCTCTGTAATTACCTGAGAGAACAGATTATTCAGGTGAGTAAATGTAGATAAAATGCTAAACTTTTACAGTCCTCCAGAACTGGAGTCTGACGCCCCTAATATAGAATTTACTAATACTACTCAGCTGATAAATAGCTTAACTTTAAAGTAAAAAGTAATGGTGCAGTAACATTTAGGAACTGTGGTTAAAATAATAGATTTCCTGCTGTTCAGCGCTACGAACACTGAATACTAAATGCAGATCTTTACCTGATGTTGGTCAACCTGAACACTCCATCTTACTTTCTTTAGTTATCAAATAAAACTGGTACTTAAATATCTGCTAATACATTTCTAACTCTTTATGGAGGTCTAGACGTACTGCTCTTTGTGTAAGGCCAAGTGAGATTGGAGGTAAAGCTTGTCCAAATGTTTTATCAGCATTTGTTGTTAGCAGCCTAGTCTCTGTAATTAGCATTGCTAGTTCCTGGTAGCATGTTTCACCCTGCTCAGTTGTCCCTTTATTTAAACACTGGGTCCCTCCATGTCCCAAGAGGAGCAAGAGCCCAGCTTATGGGTGTTAGTCAAGTTGCAAGTCTTAATTATTTTTAGTCATTAAATGACCAAGTGATGTGACTCAAGTCCCACTCTTCTGCCAAAGTGATGTCCAGTTCTCCACTTGGTGCTAGTGACTATCAGATGTAATGTACTAATGATGTTTTTTCTTAGAGCCCTCAAACATTTTCTTTACTCAGTATTCAGGTATGCGGTGCCTGTGCTGGAGCTGAAATTTACAACAGATTTACAAAATATACTGAAAACTCAATGGATAAGCAAAAAACAAGCTAATTTCTGAGCTTTGGTACGATGCAGCCACTGTCTAATGGTACAGCAGACATTCAGATATTATTCTATTTTTTTTTCCCCAAAAATGGCGCTAAAGGAATGCTCAGTATGCACTGGGAGTTTCTCTTTAAACACACACACGACTCTTGCAGTGCCGAATGTTGGTCTCGCTCTTCGTATTTGTTTCAGATCACCTGTTGTCACTGGCTCAGGTTAGTCTTTTAAATGGCAAGCTTTCTGCCCAAATCTGTTAGTTCTCTCCTTTTTCTAAATTTATTTATAAATGCTTTACTGCTTTTTGTTAAAATGACAGGTTTTCGTGAAGTAAATAATGACACTAAGATAAACCTTAAATGTCAGATCCTTTCTCGTTTTCAACATGCAGCTGCAAAGTATATAAATACAGTGAAAAACAATCAGAAACTCTGACTGGGGGGATAAATAAAAACGTACAATAATCTAACTGTGTGCACGCCTAAACTAATACTTTATTGAAGCACTTTTTGATTTTATTACACCACTCAGCCTTTTTGGGTTTGAGTCTATCAGCATATACCAGAAAATCCCCTGAGTTTATATCGTCTCCAGTGAGATGCTTTTGCTCATTAATCTTAAAAAAAAAAAAAAAAAAAAAAAAAGATCTGGTTTTGTCTGCTTCGTTGCTGTTATGTTGTCTGTCTGTGCACATGTACATGTTACTTAATGGAAAAACTGCTATTACATTTCAGAATCTTCAAGCTCTCTACTGTGTTTTTGTAACTTACACCATATTAAAGGTAAAATGAGTTTTTTAATACGACACCAGCAGAGTATCATTAGAAGAAGTTTGTTTTCCGCCATCATTAAAATAAAGTATACATAAAAAGTACATTGTTTGTGGGTTTTTGACTGTTTTTTTTACTTTTTCATATAGATCTTTGAGTAATTACTGATTTGGTTTAACTTCCTGTGCTGTGATTGGAAATTTCAAGTAGACGTCCTGTATGGGCTCATAAGGGAGGATCTCAGTGAACTATGGACGGACCAGTTGGACTGTTTGAGGAGCATTAACAGGTGAAGGCATTTTGTCCCTTCAGGAAGGTTTTAACCAGATTGAGAGCCCAGTGAACCTCAGAACTGTTGTTGACCCAGGACCATATTGGCATCTAGCTGTGCGGCATCGTGGCCCAAGTGCCCTAGCGCCAGGAGTGCAGTCTCAACCAACAGGTAGCATCTGCTGGGGACTGGAGTGACTGCTCCAGTGCTGGCCAATGCTCCAAAATTCTCTGACTGGAGTCAGTAGAGCCTTGTCCAGTGAAGGAGACACTGCAGGCATCAACAGCTGGCATGCTGCACAGTAACACAGCCATGTTAGCACAGTTGCTTGGGTATAAGCAGTAGAAACCTGGTTTCATATTGTTTATGGGATGTGACCTTGGCCATTCTCCTGCAGTACTTGCAGTCATCCACCACTGGGTGGAAAACCTCAGAAGACATAGTGTGCTCCAGCTTTTAGCATATGACGCAGTCTTCCACTACCTCCTCCAGTCTTTCGAGCTCATAGAGGAATCACCATAAACAAGTGCAGTCTCGAGAAGAGTAACGTTAGGTGGAGGCCAGACAGTATTCTGCGTGGTGATGGCATTCACAATCATTTAAAACACCACCTACTGCCAGCTGATAATATGGCAATATTAATAACAGTAATACAATATCTTTGACAGTTTCACTGAAAATAATTAAAAAAAGAACATCTAGTTGTGGGGAAATATATTGCCTTCGAAAAATTCACGTCTTTTTTTTTTGTCGATCATGGTGCTGAAACGTTTGTTCTTAATTCTCCCAAGTCTTGGAGAAACTTCTCTCCACATGAGCAGTGAGTAAGGGAAGAATCCAAGAGTGCAGAGAAGTTTGGAAACATTTGGATAAATAATTTTAATTACATTTAATTCATTAAAATTTTCAAGTCAGTGAGGTTTTTTTTTTTTTTTTAATCATTCAGTTTAGCTAGCTGGCCAGAGGCTTTCCAAATGATTGTTTAATCCTGTTTCTCTCCATAGGGAGGAATTTAGATCCTTTTTAGGTGATCGCAACATGGATCCTTTCAAAAATGGCAGCAGGCTGTAGTTTAGACACCCAGAGGTGCCGTAGGAAATCAGAGCGAACCCTAGACGAGTAAATGATGGAGTGCACGCGGCTTCACCCAGAGAAGAATCAGCAGTATGTAGCAGCTCTTAATAAGACTGAATGCATTGCCATCATGGGCGTAGTCCAGGGTCAGCTGAAGGCCTCAATAACTCAGTAATGCTGACAATATTATTTTACTTTTACACATACAAAAGCAATTGTGCACTTAAAGATAAAAAAAAAAACAAAAATCTTACAGCCAAAAAATGCAATTTATTAATAGGTTGAAAGAAGCTCCATTGTTCATGAAACATTTCGGTGCATGTCATCAACAATCACATTCTATGAGGAGAGAGAAACATTAAAAGCCACTGTCATTTTAAAATCTCAGTACAGGCATTTTCCTTAATATTTTAAAAGGCAAAAGCAACCCTCTGCCCACCCACACCCTCGGTAACACAGGAACGAAGAGAACACACAAGACACACCCTTATCACAGGCTACAAAAACCCCACAGTGCTTTAGAGTGAGATGCTCATTGGTTTAGGAATAAACAGCATGGTAAAGTACTGGTACTGGAGTACACCATTTATAAGAGATGCTGACAGGAATAAAGAGGCAACGTGATGAGTACAATGGAAGGAAAGCCCAAATGTAATTCCCCAAATCCCATGAGATGGGTCACAGAGGTCTTTATGCCTCTACACCCCACTTGTGCATAGATCATGATCCTTAAAAACCAGCTCACGTTCAATCCTTCAAATTGATGCAGAAGAAATGCTTTTATACATTTTTTTTTTCCGTACATAATACCCGCCACGAGAGAGAATGGCAGAAAGGAAAGAAATAGTAATGCACAAATGTTCCTGATTTCAACAGGAAGGGACCTCATGTTACGAAAATACAATAAAGATTACCACATACAGTACGTGTATGCGCTTTTACTGTCTTTTCAACAATCAAAATCATTGATCACTTTGTCTAAAATGTAAAGCAATTTTAATATATAGACTTTTTATATAAAGCACTCCATCGTTTAAAGTTCATTTAGAGTCCATTATTTGGTAAATATGTAACTGCTACGGATTTAGAAACAAAAGGTTTTTTTCTTCTGAAATCCATAACCTTCAGTGCTTCATTTTCTTAATCAATTTTTTTTCCTTATAAAAATGAACATTAAAATGGTGTGGAGTCGGTACTCTGGAACCCTTGCCTTCCTGAGACATGATCCACTTTTCATGTATGTGCAAGATAGTGAGCAATTATTTGCACAAAGGAAAAACATCGAGACTTCAATAGTCCATGAAATCAACAATGACAACACAGAAATAAAAAAGAAAAAAAAGTGAATCATAACATGACAACACTGATCAATCCCAGAGTTCTGCAAGTAGCACAAGAATCTTCATTCAGTAAAGTGTTTGTGTTATTCGTGATGGAAGTGTGTCCTTTTCCTGGACATTCCCACAGTAATTTCCTTTTCTTTGAACAACATGAAATGCTTGTAAACTGTTGGTGGCCTTGGAGGAAAAAAAATATAATGATTTAAAAAAACAAAAACAAAACAAAGAAAAGAAAAGTAAAGGTAGGCACCACTGAATTACGCCTGGTAACGAACTGGTGTTTCGTCCTGTCCACTGCGCACGGAGCCGCCGCCGCGGTACAGGTCCAGCTACACTAACCTATGGCCACAACGTTTTTTTTGTTTTGTATTTCTTTTTATTTATTTTTTTTCTCCTTTTCATTTTATAATCTGAAAAAAAATGGTGCAATACTCACTTATTTTTCATGAAAGCAATAAAAGCCACTATAAAGTAGATAATCATATTACAGATAAAAACACACTTTTTTCCTCTAAGTCCTTGAGTAAACATTAACACATGAATTGTCTCCTTATCCCTCGGTACTTTATTTCATGTTGTACGATTAGCTGAAAGAGGGGAGGCCGACACTCAGTGCAACGCTAGAAGCTAAGAACAATACACATCCACAGAGGGCTCTGACTACAGACTAGCAAAAAAAGAAGAAAACAAAACATTAAAAAAAGGCAAATAACCTGTAAAGATACTGAATTAAACCATAAGGTGGGAACTAACCCACTATAAGCGCGCGCGCACACACACACACACACACACACACACACACACACACGCTATGTTTTGAACCTTTGCCCACTTGTACAGATGAACACTCAGTCACAGTCATTCACCCAGCAGAACACACAGTCTTGTGCAAACACACATACAATAGATGTCATTTTGCTTTATTTTTTTTTTCTTCTCCACACAAATGTTTTTACGTTTTTAGTTCATTCTGAACTGATGTTATCAAAAAGCTTGGAAGTGTATGAATGACAAAAATCATTACAAAAAGTTTCACATTACATTATTGGCGCTTCTTTTGATTCAAGTATTAGTATATCTTTCATTTTGTGTAATTTTGATATGTTTATACTTTCAATATGGGTGCACAGAGAAGAATAGAGGAGTTGGCATTTACCTTGGCCTGGGAGAGGACATTAAGGTAAAGTGGAAAGAGATAACCGGCTTTATACACACATCCATCTCCAGATGTGCATGTATATAGACCAGCGTGTGCATATTCTCCCCAGGACCTTAATAAAGATCGGATTCTCTTTCAGCTGATCTCTTTCCTTCCCTATTCATTTTTTTTCTTTTTTTTTTTTGCTCAAGCTGCATTACAGTCGTTCTGATCGTTGGGGAGGGGGAACATTAGTCCTAAAACACATCCACAGCAGTGGCCTGGACTTTAGTGAGGTACAGAAAGACGCCGAGCCTCGTGGGACTTCTGCAGCAGTGACGTGGTGTTCTGGGGATTAATCACTTCACCGCACTTGTGAATGCGCCAGTCTGGTGGCGTTGAATACAGTTTAAAGCAAGGCAGTTTGGAATAAAAAGGGAAAAAGACAGGCAATAGTGATTATTACTAGTGTCACTTACTAGGGCCTTTTCCCTTTCAAGACTCGGTACCAGCTGACGTGCGCTCGTCCTGAAGCAACAGGTCCACACGTGCCATGAACATCACTGGGGTGTGAACGATCTCCTACAGATGTGTGATGTTCTACAGTTTCATAAAAACAATATCCCAGCCCTCACATACATTTTAAATGCTAAAAGTTGACCCTTTTCAGCACTATAAGCGTTTCTGATCACAGCACACATCAGTGGCATTCTGTTTCTATTAGAATCGCCCGAACAGCACTGCGAGCCTGAGCGGCTGCTCTGAGAGCTGTGAGTGATCAAACTCTGGAACCACAGACAGCCTTTAAAGGGCCAGATCTCGACGTGAACTAATCACAGCCTCTTCGTTGTGTCACGGACAATGTGAACGGGGAATACAGAAGACAGATGTGCCTATAACAGACACTACAATGAGAGGGGTCCTGAAAGTACGCCGGACATTTAAAACTGGGCTAAATATCACACAGTTAATTCTGAAATATTGGGGCGCTTGTGCTCCAGAGCAGTCACGGAGCTGGCACCTACATGGACCTGGACCTGGACCTGTGAAAATATCAGTACAGTAACCCCACAGTCAGCTGTTTGCTGCTTTGGGCCATGAAAGGCTTGCAGAAAGAAGCACTTCAACCGAGAATGTCCGAAAGGGTTGAAGTTTCCGAAAAGCAATACAAGGACAAATTCATTTCTCATTTTTGGTTTAAAACATGATGCACCCCACACTAACATAAACCATCTACAGCATACCCAAGAATCCCTGTTTTAGTCTGCAGCAGTCCATCCTGGAGAAGTTTAATGCCTGGGACAAGGTGCTACCCGTCAGTCCTGATGCCAGCCTGCGTTCTACCTTTCCATCTGTACGTATTCGACAATCCACAAAAAAAGATCACAATCTGTGAATATTTGTAAAGCCCAAGTTTCACAGACATCTGATTTTTTTCCTCCCCATGTTCATGGGGGTCAATCAACGTTTTTGGTAATATTACAGAAGAGAGGGAGCGTGCTGAAGAACTCAGAACGGCAAACACAAGAAGGATTTCCCAACACTCCCACCAGTGGATGCACTAATTCTAACTAACATCAAATACATCTAAAGCAAATATAAGACCCCCCCCCCCAAAAAAAAAACCAAAACAAAACAAAAAAAAAAACACTGAACAATAGGAGTTCCCTCCTTTGGGTAAAGTCCGTGTGGAGATCTCTGAGTCTGCCCTGAGATTGCATGCACATAGTTTAAGAAGCCGTTCAGAGAAAAAGCAACAAGGGCTAAAGATATTTTTTTCTGAACTGGCGTTTTGGAGATGCAAACTTTTTGAACACTGCAGGCCACAGTAACAGGAAGCTGCCTGCTTAGAAACCAGCAAACGCTAGAAAAAAAAACAAAAAGAGGAAATGATGGGCTGTATTGAGCGACAGTGGACGTGTCCCTCTCACTCAGACTTTGCATAGAAAAAGAGAGTCTCTCGTCATTTGCTTTTATTACTGCGATAATGGGAAGATGGGAAGTCGTAAAGAAAGAGTTGCGCTGTGGTGTTTGTCTTCAGCACCAGTGTGAGTACAGTCTCGCAGGACGCTGCCAGAATAAACAGGAAGCAGACAGAAGGAAAGAGAGAGAGAGAGAGAGAGACGGGCTAATGGAGAGGTAGCAGGCAGGCTGAGCATGTCTAATACTCGTAACTACAGTTCCCTAATTCCAGTAGGATGTGCCCCTAAACTCAGTCGATCCATAAAAGCAACCCGGCAAAGGAAAAATCCCTAAACCGTCCTTCTAGATCAGCACGAGCTGCTGACATGGCATAGTAACATGAACTGTTGCAATTAGAAAGCGTAGACGTGCCTCTTTCTCCAAACGCTCTGCATATGTGCAGTGAAAGGGGCTGGTAAAGAGCAGCTACTGTAAAAGACCACTGCATGAACTCACACACACACACGCGCACACACACGCGCACACACACGCACACACACTTAAAGAGCATAAAGTATCATAAAGACAACGATAACAGCAATGTTGACAAAAAATAAGAACACTTGCAAATCCAGGGAATAAAAAAAAAATACAACCAATAATTGAAAATGACGTGAAAGGATCTTGTCCACTTCCAGCTAAAGTGATCTTTGCATGAAAAGAAAGAGTTTTAAGAGAGTTGAGACGAGGTCAAATGCTGGCGCAAGAGTACTGTCGGGCCATTTCTGAGAGAGCTGCCACTCTGCGCCGGCCAAACAGCAGCTCCAAGTACGCTCTGGCATCGGGCGCACCGGTCTGGCACAGTGGCGTCAGAGTCAGCGTGGGCACAGCGGCGCCACAACAGGTAGGCACTCAGTGGCCACACTTATTATCCAAGGAAGGTAGGGCCGCCAGGCGTAAGGGCCCCGCAGGATCTATTACCACATATGGACATGTCTAGCATCTCCAGACAAAAGGCTAACGATTTTGGAGTACTGTAACAGTAATATTTACTTTGATATATATCTATATATGTATATATATATAAATATATATATAAACACGAGAATGCTTCAGAATCAGTTTGCATGTTTTTTTTTTTTGTTTTGTTTTGTTTTGTTTTTTAAACTACCCTTCATTTGCTACCATTTGACGTCCATCCAAGGGAGGGACATAAGGAAAAAAATCCATTTAGAGTTTTAAAAAAAGAGCATGGAAAAGCTTGTAGATTGCTTTTTCTTTGCTTTTTTCAGTTCCAGCTTTCCATGTGTGATTTGTTGGCATTGAAGTTGGAGCGTGATGCTCTTGGTAAGTGCTATGATAAACCACCCACTTTTCAAACCAGTCTCTTTGTTCTATTATTTTGTACCAAATACAACATAAAATGCACCTTGTCTACTGGGTAACAAGAAACACTTATTTGGTTTGAAGCCCGCATCCTGCTATGGTCACTTTGTGTCTTTTAGGGAAGTGCTAGTGATCGTCTTCACTACAGGCTCACACACCATGTGAAAGTCTTCCTCTTTGTCCCCACACTTGCTGGATGAGGGACAACGACTGTTTTTGTGCCCCCACCTCCACTTTAGAAAAGAAAGGAAACTTCACCAGCATAAGCTCTGTATGATGATGGACGGAAGAGTCTGTGGCATATTGCACGTCCGACAAACATGATTTTTTTCCCCCACTGGGTCACAAATAACTGAGGTCATTCATGGAGCAGAAGAGAAGGAAATGGACGTGATTTGCCCGTCCATCCTGTGTGGTGTGTTCCGAGTGTTTCGTTAAAACGTTCTGAAGACAGTGGTTAATGCAGCGCACACACAACCACACACACACTGGCAACTCTTTGCACAGCCTGTCCTGCAGATGAGTGAGCACCAGCCACACGTCTGAACCTTTAATAGTGATGCGGACAGACGAGGGTGATGGCTGAGGTCTGGAGGAAAAGCAGATGTGTGCTGTGGCCTGTGTGCTAAGTCAAGCATGAAACTTTACTTCTCTGCTGGCTCGAAAGTGAGGAAAATGTGCAATTCTCGGATCCATCTCATCTGTAAGCCCAGAGTGAGTGTGAGGGAGATGGGGCTGGTAAGCATTTAAGGCTAGTTTAGTGCTGTTAAACGAACCCGCCAGGCTAACAGATGAACACAAAGCAATGGACTCAGTCTAAAGGTGAGGGCTGGTAGGAATGATGCGTTTCTTTGGGGGAGTAGGGAGGAAGGCTCGTACGGTGTATCTGGGGTGATGAGGGGCTTGTGCCAGGGGACATTTAAAAATGGCAGCTTGTCTGATCAGTTGTAGTAAAATACAGTTTCACACAGTTTTCAGTTATTAAGAGAAAGTTTGTAATTAAAGGTTCTATTTCCTTTTAGTTTCGTCACTTGCTCTTCTCCAAAAGTCTTAGAAAATACTGTAACCAAAGCCTCACATGAAAAAAAAAAACACAAAAATCCACTGAAATGATGCAAAATAAAAAGGAGGAGAAGAGGAAGAAGGTCAGCAGCCTTTACAAGTGTATCTTCAGCCTCCTGTCTCTTGGTTCACAGTTCCACTTATGCTGATTATCTCCACATGATTTTGCTTGGTTTTTGCTCCTGTGTAATTCTATTTCTTCAAGTTTTTGATTTTTTTTTTATGTTCATTTTAATTTTTTAATATTCGTAATTCTCCTCCTGAGTCGACTCCCTCACATGGACTCTCCGCTCAGCAGGTCTCCAGGAAGCAGCGTGTTGATCGGGGTTGGGCTGCCTACCACTCGGCCCTCCTCTGTACTGGGCGGCCCCCAAAGGCTGGAGTACTGCGGCACACCCCCCCAGAGCAGCTCGTTGCCTGCCTTAGCTGCACTGCCAGCTCCGCCTCCTCCCAGGTTGGCGGTGTTCCAGTGGCCAATGGGGTGCGAAGTGGCAGACGCTCCACCCCCCAGCCGCGTCTGATTGGTACCCGGGTTGGCCTGCCAGCTGGTGGTGGGTGTGAGGGATTGACCCTGTGCAAAGAAGCGGTTCACCTCCTCCTCTCCAGCAAATTCTGCCAGGATGGTGGTATTGCCCAGCACACACCTACACAAACAGGATGAAATCAAGTCACCTCTGATCCACACACACACCACACACACCGAGTCACAAAAGTGTGCCTTTAGAATCATGTTGTAAAATATATAGCGGGATTGCAAACACAGGAGGCCACAGCTGCCAGGTGAATAAAGAATGCAGGTGCCAGGTGAATTTCTCATTTTTACGGATGGAAAATTGAGTCTGGTGATATTACAGTAGCATATTACAACTACATAAAGTTCTCATGATAATATTACTGATCATCAATATACCATATACCATTTTTTGTAGTTGTGACTTACCTCTTTTCCAACAGGGTTTTAGCTCGAGTATATTTAGACCCTGATCTATTTGCACTAGCATGAGGATGTTTTTTTTTTTAGGGAATCCCAAAAGACTTTGCCGAAGTCCTCTGCTGTAAATGTAAATAGTGTAAATGCTGCAAATGTTGTAAAAGTAAATTTGCTGCACTGTAATGCACCTACGATAATGACAGTGAACGAGCACAGCTCTAGGATACATTAGACAGTTGAAAAACATATCCACATATACGTGAAAGTGAAGCAACAAGGAAGCAAAACTGCAGGTTTCACCTGTAACTCAGAGTGGATCTACTGTATGTATACTGACAACCAGTGTTCATATACACACGGTGGATCCACTCATGAGTTACTGTCTCCACCATACACCATCTAGGGAAGAAAAGGCAGAGCAGCACATACATGTGCAGGGACTTCTGGGCTTTGCCAGCCTCGTCCTTGGAGCTGTAGCGCACCACGGCGTTGCCCTGCGTCAGGTTGAGGTGGAATGTGATTAAGGGGCCATGCTGCATGCACAGCGTCCGCAGAGTAGAGCCGTCAATCTAGAGGACAGACCCAGTCACGCACATTTAAATCAGATAAAAGCCCTAATAACAAGGCCTTTTATTTACAGAAAGCTCTGTGTGTGTTTATTTAGTCTCGCTGCTGTACCTGGGGTGTAAGGTTCCTTAGCACGAGCCAGCTGCTGGTCCTGTTGGAGCTGTCTGTACTCCATGTGGTACCTGTTTAAATAAAACACACATGAAAAAGATAATAAAACTAATGTCCTATATTCCAAAAATCACAACGAAAAGACCTTCATGTTTGTCTAGTTTCTACAGGTACAGTGGAATCAGGCTTCTGAACACAGCAGACTGAACTGAACTGGATTTTCAGCACAAGTGGCTGTAATGAAGGAAGAGACATCACGGCTGGATTTCAATAAGCAAGTCAAAGTGTTTTTAAATAAATCTTTAGCCAGTGTGTATATGAATGATGGCTATTATAGGCAAAGAAGCTTGCTCAGTATATATTTACTGTTAGTGTAGTCTCAATTAACATGAGATATTTTGTAGAATTATTAAGTATTATTAATTATAAAGTTGAAAAAAAATTAGTTGCATATCGCCTCCAAAAACCAAAAGTGTAAGAGCCTTAAAGCCTACTAGAGGATGGTGTGCTTAGATATGTGCTGCATTCGCCGGTTTGGTCCAACTGTAAGAACATGCAAGAGAACCGTTCTCTGGTTTGCTAGCTGTGAAGCTGAAGTGGCGCTACGTCCCAGCAGAAGGCAGGACGTGATGTTTAATGTATCTGTACGTCAGTGCTGCTTTTTGTGTTTTCCTGCTTGTTTGTAAAAACAGAGTTACTTTTGTCCACATCAAGTTTCTCTCAATGTTTGTGCCTCAAAATGACAAACAGTTCAAAGTTTAATTACAGGAAAATAATGGTTCAGTTGGTACAAGGCAGTGTTTCTGCTCATCTGCTGCGCCTGTGCTGAAGTAAACTAAAAGGACACAAACATGCCACAGGTTAATTCACCAGCTCCAGAAGATCATTAACATCCTGAGCTTGGTTTAAGAAATGCACCTCTGAGCATCCACACACACACACACACACACACTGCAGATGATAAACGAACCAAGCTTTTTACATAAATGTAAAAATTATTTTATGTTTATGTGTTTTATGCCATACAGACCTGTAAAAATATAAACAGTAATTTAGTACACATGTCATGTTCTGGGGCTGTTTTTGTTAAAGCACCGACCACCATCTCTAAAGTTCTCTATGTGGTTCACTAATCAACCAACAGATCCAACAACAGTGTGCAACCTAACTGCGTAATGGTAATCTTACACAATGTCACAGCAGCCCAACAGCATCAGGACAAGATACGAGTCATAATGATTCTAACGATGATGATGATGATGATGTTTCATTTCAGTCACTGAACTGTTCTTTTTCATTTACTTCACTCAGTTGGTTCAGTTGTGTGCACACACTCATACATGCAAACTGCTTCATATAAACAAGTACCTGAGGAGTAAGAACTGCTCCAGCCAGGCACCAAGCCGAGGCTGTTGCCCCCCCAGGTGGAGGAAGGCTTGGTGTTGGTCAGGCCAGGTGGAGGACGGGTGGGGGCTGTAGTGTTCCTCGGTCCCTGAGGCACCTTCCACAGCTCATGGGAGAGTGAGGCCTGCGTGTGTGAGATGGGCCCTGGAGACCAAGTGGACTTCATGTCTGACAGCTTGCCTGCATGAGCAACAGAACTTCATGTAATGCATTTCCTTAGTTCAAAACTACTCAAGAACACAGTGACATAGGGGTGAGGAGTTCTCAGGACAGTGATGAACAAGAGGAGGCTGTCTTTTGAAGACAAAAGAAATACTGCACACAGTTCTCTTTCCTCACTATTTCAACCCAAATTATAGCTGATCATGTTACACACTGGACTACTACCCCACTAACACTCGGAAACATAAACGCTGAAACGGGAATAGCACAGTTCTAGATCTCAGACGGGGCACACGGTGATATCAGAATCCCTGTGCAGTCTAACCCTGAGTTCACGCCACTCATTTTCTTTGTACTTGTACAACACAGTGCTGCAATTTTAGCAGCAAAGAAACAGCATGACAAGCAGCACTTCTCTTGTCTCACAGGAAGACAGACTAAAAGAGCTACGGTAGCCATCAGGCTCAGGCTGAGAAGTTGTTGGGGAGGAGCCTGTGTGGCCCAAAAATAAATCACGCAAGAACACAAGGGAGGAGGAAGAAATGGGACAAAAAAAAGCAATAAATAAAAACTGGTAGTGCTGACTGTGAAATATGAAATAAGCCCATTGCAGCCTATTATTTGTTCCTGACCAACCGTTTTACTGTTAAAGGTTGCCAGATCATTACTAAGACATTTTCCTTCTTTACGTTGTCTTCTCACCTCCACTCCTGTCTCTGAGCAGGTAGCGGTTCACATCCTGAATGTTGGTGTTGATGGTGGGGCCACTGGGAACACTTCCTGGGGTCACATTGGGGTCAGTCTCAGGGTCGATATTCTGTAGACCTTTCCAGGGCACTCCTGGGCAGAACTCTGATGTAGTTCAAATTGGTCAATACAAGACTCAAATACTTGGAATGACATAAGTTGATAAACTGCTTTTTAGTTAATTATTAGTCTACAAAGCGCTGAGCAAGATCAAGTTCAACAGTTACTGACCTGGTGGCCAGCTGATGTTGGTCCCATTGGACATCTTGTCATTGGCATTCTTGCTCTGGCCCCAGCTGTCTGGGGTCACCAGTGGACTGGCAGGAGAGTCAGCGGCCTGCATCAGGTTATACGGGTTGTAGGAGTCGTCCAAGGTGGGTTTACCTGGAGCACCAAGGTTTGGACCTGCAGAAATGGCACCTGAGCAAAACAGAGAAGGTAAGACACAGACACATACGCTGTGTTAAATCTGTACTCTGCATAACCTATATCTATAGATACAGGAAGCAAAATCAGATCTGTGACGGTTGTACCATGCTTGCTGAGTCCAGGTTCCATATTTGAAGAGCTGCCAGAGAGATTCTCCATGGAGTTGGGGTGCGTCCACTGTGACAGGCGCGACTGAGGCTGAGGAGAGTCCTTCATGGACATACCTCCCACCTCCATGCAGTTTACATTCATGTTGGGGTTCAAGCCAGCTAGATAAGCAAACATGGGAGAAAGATCTATATGTTTAATTCACATAACAGCATCAACAATGGCAACAAAATGCCTCTACAATAAGTTTCATCGTGACAGCGATGGTGGGAGAGACAGAAAGATAGAATCAATACTCACAGAGAGAATAAGAGGAGAAGGAGTTGGGAGAAGACTGCGGCTCTTTGGTCGGCAGGTCAGAAACAGAGAGGCCTGACACCTGTTGGTGTGAAGGAAATGTGTCCAGTGCTGATTTGCCTGTGCTGGGATGCAGGCTGGGATGAGAGGGAGGAGGCTGCTGCTGCTGCTGCTTCACCAGCAGAACCTGGGCCAGCTGCCGCTGGTGCTGCTGGATCTGCTGCTGCATGTTATTGATTGTACGTGCAACCTACCAAACACACACACACACACACACACACACACACACACACACACACACGCGCACAAAGCAGAGAAAGACGTTACATTAGGATGCTGTAACTAATCTGATGATCTGCAGAATGTCTTGAGTTCCCTTCATAACATTCACAACCTGATGCTCCCATTGTTGACAATCAGACACTACACGATAACATCATGATTCACCCTCTGAATAACTGTGTCCGTGGTTCTCAGTGAGGGAGCCGTGGTCCCAAGGGGTCCAGGAGGCAATTTTCCTAATTGTGTTACTGTGGTGGAAACCAAAACCACCATTATCAATTACTATGCCAATAAATGTCTACTGGAATCTTAAAGAAAATCGTAAACATCCCGAGAACCCGTGTTATACTTTATACCATGTGAGCTTTCATAAACTAGCAGTGTGTTATATCCTGTTGCTCCTGATTGGAAGCCATGGACAGGATTTCCTGAAAGCGAGTGATGAGCTTACTTGCTGCTCCTGTTGTCTGATGGGGCCAGAAACATTACGCTGTGCCTGCAACATCTGCTGTTGAATTTGTAAACGCTGGTATGCCTGCACACATACAAAACACCACACATCAATTAACACTTTACAACTCATTTAAAAATAACTGCACCAAAATCAGGGAGAATGGAGGAAGACTTTGGTTTGTGATCTGTCCTGATCCTGACATGCAGTAGTGCCTCGTGCGGAAACACTCACCAGTTGCAGATGGTAGAGTTGGTTCAACAGGGTCATATGCTGAGGGTTTATTGGTGAGGTTAAAAGTGCAGGGTTGAGACCAATGTTTTTTGCTGCAAACTGTAAGAGCTGTGCTTGAACCTGCAAGACAACAAAATACCTGAAAACAATTCACCACATATCTCTCTAGCTGCTGACAGATCACAAGTTGATTTGTCTGTTTATTCTGGGTCCTTAACACAAATACAGCACAGCTGATTAAAAGGGTCAGATAGCAGTGCTTTGCTCAGTATCTGCTCTATAAATGATGTTCATAAAAGGTCAATGACCTCATCATTACGATGTCAAGATGTCAAATGAACACATTTTTAGTTTGTTTAATTACATTTTATTCGTTATCACCTGCTATTTTAAGAAACCGGATTAACCACTCAACATAATGCATTTTTTCCTGTTGTAAAGGAAGAGCATGGAGTTCTGAGCAGAGAGGTACTGAGGTGGCAGCCTGTGGAGGTCTACAGCAGTAGGAGGAATTAAGGAAAGACGAGATGAACTGACTAGCATATTATTTAATCCTGCTCATAGGAAATGTCATGAAAAGTAATTTATTCCCTATACCTATTAATGTCATTAATACAGCAATATTAGTTGACAATAGATTGTGCCTTAAAATGACATTCTGAAGAGCACCACTGCTTCTACTTCTGTCTAGTATTCACTCAGAATGGATCAGCTTGTCACATTTATTAATCTAACTGTACAGATCAAGCAGTGTTTTTATTTAACCCCCTAAAATGAAGTCCTGGCTACACTGCATGTGTCTCACCTGAGGGGAAAGAAACTGAGGCACTTGAGCACGTAGACTAGGCTGGGAGGAGTTGAGAGGTGGCACTGCTGGCTGAGGAGGAGGCTGCTGCAGGGCCCGGGTTTGTGCTGTTCCACTGCTGCCGAACATGCCACTCTGCATCTACACACACCAAACAACAACGAGGAACACTTTATATAATGATGGAGGAAACCATGGTATGTCTTTCAACAGCCAACATTCCCTCTCCTCTCCCTGACCTGTCTGTTGTTCAAGTTTTGCATCGTGACCCCAAGACTCTGGCCAGGGAGGGCAGCACTAGCCAACGGGAGCTTCAGGCTGGGAGAAGGCATAAATGGTGAAGTTTGGGCATCGTCCGTTAGTCCTCCATCCTGCAGTGAAGAATATTCCACAATAAAGATTTACACAGATTATTGTAAAACATGCCGTGTTTAACAGTTACGGCAGAGGAAGAAGATTAGTCGACCTTGTCCAGGAAGGCAGGACGGTCTGAGGAGGAGTCTTTGGAGATGATTGAAGGCCTGCAGCTCATTGGCTTGGTGACGAGGCCATTATTGTATTCAGAGATTCCCAACCCTCGCTTATCTGATTCAGTCTTCTTTTCTAACAGGGCACCTACAACAGAAACAGGCACCAAGGTTTAAATGCTTTCAAATCACTCCACTGAAGTCTGTCTGTTAAAATGCAACACGTACTCATGGCCTGGTCCAGGTTCATATTGTTGCTCTTCAAAGCCTCCTCTGCAGGGTCTCTCTGTAGACGAGTAAGGAGGAAAATGCATCAGGATGTATGTCATGGAATTGTGTATGTAAGTACTGCGTTAAAAGCCTACACTGTCTTTGCTGATTACTGTACATTAATTAGGCATTACAGCAGTGCTTCTAAACACTGTCTAATGAGGCATGTTTAACACTTACAGGGAAACCCATATCTGTCAGCTGTTTAATCAGACGGGTCATAATCCAGGCATCGTCTTGTTTGTTAGGAACCTTCGTCTGTAAGAGCAGAAAAGATCAAGGTTTGCTGTCTTCATCCATATTATTCTTATAAGCATTTACTTAGCACAACAGTTGTACTTAACATATAAAAGAAGAAGATGAATGCCGCTAAGTAAACTATCCTTCTTTGTCTTTACCGACCTTCTGAGAACCCTTCTTGGGCTGGTTGCCCCATGAGCTGCAGGATGAGCTGCTCTCCTGAGAGGCTGTGCTGTTCCACATGTCACCCTCATCCTGCTCCCACTGACCTGTCGACAGGCCCATGTCCTCTCCACCTCCCCAGCCATCTTGCATAGATTTAGAGGCTGTAAAAACAGATAAAATACAACTACAACTTAAACTCCTGCAAATACCCAAGGAACCAGCTAATCATCAATAACCGGAATGCAACCAAATACATAAGCTCATGCATTGCATTCCCTCACCAGCAGAGGGCAGTGTAGTTCAGAAACCTCACGGTGTTTAGAACGTATTGGCATTACACGAACAATAAAAAAAAATCTCAGTATGAACTTGTTATACCACAGTGCTGTTGAGTTCTTCAGTGCATGTGGACAGAAGGTGTTTCTACAACAGCACAGCTCTGACCGCTGGTCGCAAATCACAGGTTTATATTAATGCTTCTGTTCTCATATGCTATTGTTTCTATAATAATAACTCAAGTAGAACAGGATGTCACTGTTCTGCCCTGCCACTGTTTACGCCATATATCTATTTTATAGTTTTGTACCACAGTGTGGTTGAATTCTCGAATCTGATTGGTCAGAAGCTGTGCATTATTTTCATATAACAGCACGGCTGGGACGATAAATCCGGCTGTAACATGAACAACAGGTTAATGTTAATGCGCCTGATCTAATACATTACTGTTTCTATAGTAACAGCTCATACACAGGGACTTGCATGGCAGGTGTACCACATATTCTATGATTCATAATAGATAGGATTTAAAACACATGTTTAACAAGGTAAAATGTATAATCATTAATTTTTTTTGTGAGGAGATATTTATCTAACATTTATAGAAGGAGTCTCAGTTGTAAGCATTTGGTACCATGGTGCTTTGCAAAGTTTTCAAGCATTGGAAAGTGTTCAGGACCGAGGAGTTAATGCTCTGGTCTCTCAGTAGAATGACCGGCTGTGTCTCCTAAGGGAGTGTGATCCAGTTGTGTGAGTGAGTGAGAGCGTGAGCGAGAGAGGGAGAGTGTGTGAGGCACAGGCTGGTGAGGAAACAGAGCTGCTTACTGAAAGTTAAAACAAGAACTAACTTGTTCCACAATGTAAAATCTAAATACAACCCATTGTTAATTAATAAATTATACACTGCAACTGTTGCCAAATCACTGTGGTACAAGTGGGATAAAACACTATAGCCTGTGCTGTTATACAAAAATAATGCACTTCGGAGGGTTACATCATGACTAGATATGCTGGTGAAAACCAACCTGGCTTGCAGGGGGCAGATCCTGGCGGGCCTCCACCTCGGCCATAGCCTTCAGGGCTACTGTCACCCCAGCCCCCAGGAGGTTTGCCCCAGGCTGATGTGCCATTGTCCACACTTGCTGGAGAGGGCACTGGCTCTCCCCATGAGGGCTCAGATTTGGAGTGGACATTAGGCATTTCTCCCCATCCTGTACAGAGGCACAGTTAACCTCAAGAGCACTACACTGATCATATATTCCACATAAATAAATCAGTGCTGGAAATATGATGGTTTTTCTATTCATAACGTGGGTTGTGTTGCACCCTTCTCCACTGCTCAGATTACTTTTACAACTGCAAGAGATAAGTAATACAATATAGATGAGAATTTATTCTACGGGCTGGATCCCACGCTGCACTCTGGGAACTACAGTATCTGACTGACATGTTATTGAGTACAGCACTGTTAGTGTTAGTGTTGAATCTTTTCAGAGACTTGAGGTCATTTAAGTCTATGGCGTTAAACTATTTGTTCGGAACAAACAGCCTGAAATGTTTAAAATAGCTAATAATCATTATGTTCTAAAAGGCTTGTACAAACTTGTTTAGAAAAAGAATTCTCTCACACCCAGCCCAACACAGACTACTACTAATCTTCATTTAGAACCAAATAAACGTGAATGGGATTCATTGCACTGACTCAACTAACCTGCTGAACCAGAGATTCATTGACTAAAGTACAACAAAATTAGCTTAGCCACACATGCTACTACAAATATGACAAACACGGAATGGATGTTTTAAAAATCCTGACAGTAATGCAAACTTATGCAAAACATATGTAAAATGTATGTTTATAAGTAGTGTACAATTGGGAGGTGACCCCAACCAGAAGACTCAATTATCTGTTGCCCTTATCGTAGGATCTCCCCAATATTA
This sequence comes from Pangasius macronema, assembly GCA_037577455.1. NCBI lineage: Eukaryota > Metazoa > Chordata > Actinopteri > Siluriformes > Pangasiidae > Pangasius > Pangasius macronema. Next base: position 16,133,191 of record CM074957.1, on the reverse strand, counting down.
GTGTTGAGAATAATAACTTTACTCTTCATCAATGTGACTGTCACAGTAACTGAATACCCGGTGAAAGAGCTAAACCACTGCACTTTTCATAATAGTAGGAGTTGACTGGAACACAGCATAAGCTATACCATCAATCTGGACACTAAAGTAATGTGAATTACTCTTACAGGTAACCTGGGAATTTTTAAACCAAACATCCTACACAGTTTATTTTTAAATACATTTAAATTAAGTCAAAAGTGCAAATACAGCTAAAGCACTGGGACTGCATAGACCTGATTAAGTCTGATATACTATTCACAAATTCTAAAAAAAAAACCTGGTCCTTAAATGTAGCTGTCAGCAGAAATATCTGACTATCGTCCTAGTGCATGGCAGATGAAGTGTGTTTAATTTTTTGGCACCAGCTGGACTGAAGACTCCAGGTCTTGTGCTGACTTTGCAGAGTGGTTGCAGAGCAGGAAACCAGCGGTAGAGGGCATCAAACGTTTTCCAACAACCTGCTCAATTTCTGTGCAACTGCTCCAAAACTCTCAATACACACTTCCTGTTGTCTCACAGTGCGCAAAGTAAACTGGTTTTAACTCAACTGACAAATAACTAGTTCTGGGCGATTTTCACAATTCATTCGGTCATTTTTAACACGTTAAGAGAGATGGTGAGATTTTTACTTATATGATAAAAATCTGTGTGTGTCTTTCCATATTGTCCCCCACTTCCCAAAATGCCAAACCCAATCCCTTAAATGAACTATATAAAGCTTGGTTATCAGAGAACAAATGACAAATATATTCATTTACCTGTGGTCATCAAAGGTGCTCTGCTATGAGGAGCCACAGCTTGATGTGGGCTCGTACTGTCAGGAGTGATATGGTTGTTGTTTGCAACTGGCCCTCCATGTCCATGGCCCTGTAACGGAGGTTGATTATGATGGGTATGGTGGTGATGGTTGCTGGGGGGATTGCTGGCATTTCCAGAGCCTGTTTTACTCTGCATTCCAGGATTGTTCCTGTCCCAGAGGTTAACTGTCTTATTATAACTGCTTGGGTCACCCCAAGCTGAGGTACCGTCATCAATTTCCATCTTGCGTCGGATGGAGGGTGGGGAGGGCTCTTCCCATCCTGTGGGCTCTGCAGCATGATTATGTTTTACTCCTCCCCCATTGCTTCCTCCCCAACCAGACCCACTCTGTTTGAGAGAGCCTGAACCTCCCCATGAACCCATGCTCCCACCAGTACTACTGCCATTGCCACCCTCCTGAGACTTGTTGCTCCATCCCTGTGTTGAGGCATTGGACCGTTGTGCATCTCCCCAGCCTCCACCTGGGGAAGGTTTTCCCCAACCACGAGGGCTTTCTTTCCACCCTGATCCATCTCCCTCCCAGGAAGAGCTGGAGGGACCATTCTTCTTTCCTTCTCCAGAGTCACCCCACTCATCACCAGCTCCACTGTCCCCTCCTGGGTCATTGCCCCAACCATGGGATGGCTTGGGGCCCTCTCCCCAACCCTGAGGTTTAGCCTTGGCATGGGTGTCATCCCATGTAGGAGACTTGTCTTCAGAGCCCCAGGACTGCCCACTTTTTTGCAAGCTACCACTGTGGCCTCCTTGTGGAGGGTTGCCCCAACCCCCAGGACCAATAGGGGGTTTCTTGCTGTTGTCACCCCATCCAGAACATGACTGACTGGGGGATATTCCCCAGCCTGATGTAGTTGCTGCAGTGGGACGATGCACATCACTCTTGCCCCCAGAGTCAGGTCCAGAACTTGGATTGACACTACCATGAGATGATGGTTGTGCCATATGAGGTGCATTTGAAGATGAGCCCCAGGCTTCAGTACCAACATCATTCTTGTGATTTGAGCATGCAGCTTCTTCTGTCTCCCAGGCTGTGTGCTGGCGAACAGGGGTCTGTCCCCATCCTGTGTTGCACAGAACCCTTGGGTCCATGTCCTGGGCAGGCAGGAGAGGTGGGGCCATATCTCTTGATGAGCGTTCCCTTCTGTGAGAATGACCATCCATGCTGTCACTGCTTCCCTCGCTAGCTGGAGCATTGGCCCCACTGCCCCAAGAACTGAGTGGCTGTTCTTGAGTGGGAGATCCTGCAGACTCCCACCCTTTAGGTTCACTGGAATGCTTGCCCCAGTCACCATTGGATGAGGCTTGTCCCCAGCCAGGGGTGCCTGAAGCTACTCCTTGACCCCAACCGCTTCCTGAATCCCAGCCTGAATCCTTGGAGCTATTGGCAGTCTTGGCATCTCCATTACCCCACACAGACCCCTCCTCCCCATTGACTTGTGAACTTCCTGTTGGAGACTGGACAAAAGAGCCCATGCCAACAGGGGTGACACCCCAGTTAGGCAGACTATTGGCAGGGCTCATTGGCTCTTGCTTAGTGTGATTTGGTCCTTCAGTGTTAAGGTTCTGAGGTTCAGAGCTAAAAGACACATTCGTGGAAGGGGAGGAGTGTGGCTCAGAGGTGTCACTAGACACTATACCACCCCAGGCGGTGCTGCTATTACCATTACCAGAGTTTCCAGCAGAATTTCCATTGCCACCAACTAAATTGCCACTACTGCTGGGTCCAGAGGATGGAGCACCTGGTGGGCTGCAGATATTAGAATGAGCTTGGTTAGATACTCCAGAGCTGCCACCCACGCTCGTCCCCTCATGGCCAAGGACTGGCCAGGCAGAGGGGTTGGCGTTGGGATTCAAATTCAAGTTAAAGTTGGAGGAGCCCCAGGTCCTGGCTCCCAATGATGCACTGCTGCCATCACTCTTTCCTTCTCCAGCAATGGCAGGAGATGGGCCAGAGCCCCAGCCTCTACTGGCCCCACTCTGGCTGGAGAGAATGCCTCCTGAGTGGCTGTTACTGGCTTTACTGGGATGATTAGTGGGAAAGTGTCCTTGCTGGCTGCCCCCTGTGGCCATGTTCATGCTGTCTGTGTTGCTGCTGATGTTGTTGACAATCTCAGTATCTGATGGGCATCCTGCAGGGATGTGGCTTTCGCTGCGAGAAATAGAAGGCCACTCCTCTGTATCACTTTTGTCTATAATCAGTTGATCCCAGCCACTGTTACTGGTTGTGACTATAGTAGCACTGCAGTTGATAGGTGTATGTCCCCAGTGGGGACTCTCATACTGTGCTGAATGGCCACTCTGCAAGGGCAGGTCTATAATGAGCAAAGAAAGACAAAGAGTAAAAAAATTAATGCATACTAAATATCATTTAATGATTACATTAAATTATCACTTATGTCAACACAAGACTATGCAATCTCTGCCAAACCATAAGTGCAGCCTAAGGTGAACACTGTCTATTGTCTGTTACATACTCATCAATTAACTAACAGAAAATATAACTACCAGTTCACTATCATCAATTTCATTTTAATTCAATTTAAAGGACATATATTTAAATTAATTTGTAAAATGCTTTTAACAATATACATTTTCACAATGCAGAAATTGCAGAAATCCAGATGCAGATCTACATCCCCAATGAGTAAGCCAGAGGCATCAGTGGCAACGAAAAACTTAAATGAGGGAGACACCTTGAAAGGAGCCAGACACGAAGGGGAACCCATTCTCTTCGGGGTGAAATAAGATAATGGGATTATAAACCATTATAATATACAGTTGTAGAATAATAAAGGCAAACAATATTAAGTGAACAGCAGCAGTTCTTAGAAGACAGAAGTTGAGATAAGTTGGGTAGAATCTGTGTTAGGAAGTTCAGAGATCTATAATTTTCACTAAGTATAAAAAATGTGCAGAAAAACAGCAGTTTTCTTTGTAAATGAATGAAACTGACCCCCTCCCCACACATCAGTTTTTCTCCCCAGTTTGGTCACCTGCCATTTCTAAGAGGGTCAAGACTAATTCCTGCTTCCTCTGAAAGACGAGAGGACACCTAACTGCATTTTTTCAATATGCTGTTTTATGCTGTGTCACAGGGCAGTGCAACACACTCAGTAGAAAGCGCTATCTGCCCTCTAAGATGTCCAAGATTGGCCAGTATCGCAGTGACTGACAGGGGCAGGAGAATATGAAATCTCTTCCACTGAGAGAGCATGGGCAATTCTGCCCCCATGACTCCTAGCCACCAATGGCTGTCACATTGTTGGAAAATCTCCCAATGAAAGGGTGAATGTCCTTGTACTTTTTGCCAGGAATGACTGACCTGCACTGCTGTCCATCCAATCAGGTGGTATAATTTGATTTATCCAATGAAAGCAAGAGCAGCTAATATATATACATATATTTCCCAAAAAATCTGTGATTCAAAAAAAATTTTGCTAAAAAAATCTACACATCCAAAAAAAAAAAAAAAAAAAAAGATCACAAAATTCTGCACATTTACCACGTTACACTTGTTACACGTGGCATTTAGCATAACAATGCTTTCCTCCTCCTGCTCTGTGTACAAAATTTTGCACTGCCATCACCACAAATCTTCACCTTCCAAACCAAAGCCTGACCAACTGAAACACACACCCTTCCCTTTTAAAGAAATCAGTAACATTGGAAAGCATTTAAATGCCCCATGTGGGGCCTAAGATCATGGACAGTTAATTAAAACTTGGCAAGCACTGCCCATTTTCCTGGTTCAGCTCTGTTATTGTCATGTGCCTTTGCATGTGCATACAAGGTTTAGTGTGCTTCGACTGTAGGGAAATCAACAGCTTTCCTGCACTCCAGGCAGGCAGCTTGCAGAACACACTTTCAACCAGAGATCAGAGAAAAACAGACGCACGTTGTAGGCAAGTGACATGAACATGAGAGAGAGAGAGAGAGAGAGAGAGAGAGAGAGAGAGAGAGAGAGGCAGAACGCTTCTGACATAAGCACCATCCTTTTGAAGAGTCACTGCGTAGCAAAGGACGCCATTTTATCAAGCCTGAAACATAGCCAAAACAGCCTAGAGCTGTCGTCAACATATCAGTATCGCTCAGGAGCACGTTCAACAAAGAACACTTATGCACGGCATAAAACCGCTTCTGTGGCTTTGCGCTTTTTTTTTGTAGTCATCAGAATACTGTGAGACCAAAATAAACAGAAGCAGTGTTGCACAGAGAAGAGAGCGGAAGAGAAATGCTCTATCATCTAGAGGCGGTGGGGAAATGACGAAGAAGTGGAAAAGTACCTGAGGAGAGGAGCCTCCCGACCATCGTCCCATGGGCTTTAGGTTGTGTGCAGAACGTCGGGCATTCCTGATTCAATATGTCTCCTACAATATGTCTTCCAAGGCTCACTTTTGAACCGCTGCCAAGAAACTGCGGCACAGCATGCAAGCGACCGCCCCGTTCATCCCACACTGCTTAGAGAGGATCCGACCCCGCTCCCTCACTCCAGCCTTATTTATATCTCTCTGTGCTCCTGAAGCGGCGAACAGACTCATGCTTGTGCTTGTGTGTGTAGAGTGCACCTCGGGTGAAGGTTAAAACAGGGAGTGCTTTCCATCGTGCAATCACACGGGAGTGAAAACAGAGCAGAGTGAAACGGAGATTTCGTTTCCTGCCATTGTTCAGTGCTCATTTTATGCTTGTAAATTTTCACAAAATCTTAAAGTAAGACCACTTGGGCTACAGTTAACACCTTCGGAGCTCCTTCTGTAGCAGCACAAAGACAAAAGCAGTACGGTGTGTGTGCACAGGCTGCAGTGGAGCGAGATACTGATGCGTGAAGGTGAACACAAACACAGACACACTCAGTCTCTCTCTTACTGCTACCAAACTTGCTTGTTTAAAACAATCAGTTTTTTAAAAAAAGGATCATACTGTAACACTGAATATCAGATGAAGGCTTCCCGCGCCCACCCCCACCTTTAAAAGGAAAGAGAAACACTCCAGCGCCAAATGGGAAACAGGCTGACATGGATGCAGGCAGGTGGCCAAGAGCTAAATGTCTTTGCAGTATGCATGCCTTGTGAAGAAGTGGGGGAGGAAATATTGTGTGTGTGTGTGTGTGTGTGTGTGTGTGTGTGTGTGTGTGTGTGTGTGTGTGTGTAAGTGTGTGAGTGTGTGAGAGAGAGAGAGAGAGAGAGAGAGAGAGAGAGAGAGAGAGAGAGAGAGAGAGAGAGACCAACCATAGAGGGAGCAAGATGAGCGAATGAGAAAATAACACCGGTTTTTGTAATAAAGGATTCGTGTCATTTACAAAATACCTGATACACACAGCCCACTGCTTACGTTCACAGAGATCAGACTTTTTAATTAGCCCAAAATAATCCCAGCTTTCTCTGCCAAACATAACAAAATATTCCTGATTAAGTCAGGACTGCTGTTAGGGTTTGATATATACATAAGTAAGCAGGTAAATAAGTAAATAAATAGATGTAATGTGAAGAAATAGTATAAGATGACGGCATGCTAAAACAAATCTGCACTTCCATATATATATATATATAATCATTATTTCAGGATGTGGCCCAGCCAATGAACAGGTCATCATGTTCAACTGTTATTAATGCTTAATAGAAAGGACTTTATAGTTCTTTATGCTCCTTTACAGATTTTCAGCATGTCCAGAGACCACGCATGACACACGTCACATGCCGAGGCCGATTCTGGAGCTGTTTTACTCTTCGGTAAATCAATAGCCAGCTTTCCCATCCAAGTGAAAAGGAATAATAGGGTCTAAATATAAGGTTGCACACATACAAAATCCCTTTACCATGGGAACCAAGAAACAAAGAACTATCATCAGAAGACAGACAGAAGGCTGCTGACCTGCAGTAATATTCTCTCCAGGGCAGGAACCACAAAACACTGCCACGAGCTGATCATTCTGAAATAGGTGTTTTCAGTGAAAGCGAAAATCAGTGATAATACCACACAAACAAAAAGGTGAATTCAGGAAACAAAAACATAAATAAAGCGCGTGATCATTAAGCTTATGATTGGGCGGAAACACAGGTTAGCTGCGAGTCTAGGAGCCCCAGTGCCCACAGCGGCGGGACTCAGCAGGGGATAGCGAGGTCTTCCCCGTGGACTCCAGTGAGATCCAGGCCCTGCTCCTGCTAGTAAACTAGACCTCAGGTCACATCCACAAGTGAGCTCTGCTAATGCTCAAGAACAAACAGTACAGCTACGGTATACGATGCTCCATATCAACATATCCAAAGCACAAATCCCCACCGTGCCAGTGTGACTTAACGGATTATATTAGACAAGAACCACAGAATATGATTGAATAAATACTTTAACACCTAAGTTGTTAAAGGTTGTAGTGCATTAGCCAAGGTCATCTGAAATGAGCAACAAGGCCTTCTGTGAAAAACCCCTTGAAAACAGTGTGTTACCACCTGCTCCACTCAGAGCATGTTAGTGAGTTCATACACACACATCCGCATACACACAGAACAATAGAAGCACTGTGTGAATGTGGTGAGGGAGCTGTGCTAACAGCCGTTTGTGATGGAGGCTCGTAGGAAGGAGGCAACAAGAAGGGGGTTGGTGAGTGGGAGACTTACGCAACCACAGTTTAGTAGCACACTCGCTTCATTCCTCCAGCACAGGATGTGACGCACATCAGCCTGCACTCTAACCAGATCCAAAAGCTGACAGCAGGGGACGACACACACACACACACACACACACACACACACACACACACACACACATTTACTGGATATACCCAGCACATTTGGTCATTTTTTAACCTGATATTAAAACTAATATTAAATGTACCTTTAATGTGAATCTGGAAAAAAACTTAAGTGTACCAAAAATAGAGAAAGATAAGTGTGTGCGACTCAGAAATGAGATCAATTCAGCAGCCTGGGCTGCACCGCATGTGGTACTGGGAGGGCTGTGTGTGTGTGTGTGAGTGTGTGTTTTGTATGTGTGTGTTACAGGGACCAGTGCCCTCTGGGCTGCAGCACTTGTGGTACTGGGAGAGCTGTGTGTGTGTGTGTGTGTGTGTGTGTGTTTTGTATGTGTGTGTTACAGGGACCAGTGCCCTCTGGGCTGCAGCACTTGTGGTACTGGGAGGGCTGTGTGTGTGTGTGTGTGTGTGTGTGTGTGTGTGTGTGTGTGTGTTTTGTATGTGTGTGTTACAGGGACCAGTGCCCTCAAGTGTATGTATGTGTGCATGGAAGAAAATCTGGGACTTGTTGATGCAAAATGGCTTATAATTAGCCAGTAACTCCCACCACTCCACCAGGCCACGGGGCAATAGTGCAACAGGTACACACACAGCATGGGAGTTACCAAGAATACTGAACCTATACACATCACACACTTCTCCTGGGGGAAAAGAAATGATTTATGCTTCAGCCACTGAAATTTTGAGTGTTAAAAAAGGAAAACAGTAACGTGTCAAATCTCCCCACAAATAATTTGAATGATGATGAAAGTCATGAGGTGATTAAAAAAGCTGTTTGTTGAGTGTGTTAACTGTGTGAAAGCATCTCACGCTTTCTGCAAGCGACAACAGACAAGAGATTTGTAATCGCTCTTCATGCCAAGATGAAAACTTGAAAACATGGCATCCTGCTCAACGTGCAAATTACTGCAAAACAATGGAAGCGAAAAGGAAAGTCCCACTGATAGAAAGCGTAGTTTTCTGAAAAGATGAAAGTAGCAGAGCACAAAGTACGACTAAAAATAACCGAATCCAGGGCTTTGGATGAACAGCCTTTCTCTCAGCTCAAGAACACTGGATTTCTTACGCTGAGAGAGCACTGCTTCTTTACTTTCTAAACCCAGGTGTTCTTTATACAAATTAGTCTAAATATAAATTATATCATATAACCTATATACTCCCCCCTGCAAACAAACAAACAAACAAACAAAAACAATAACAAACGAAGAAAAGGAATGTCCTGAAAAATCGAGGGACTTTCAGTTCAGTGCATTCCTCTCCCACACTGTCCATCCTGGCACTTCCATGTGAAAGAAATGAAGACAAGAGAGAAAGTGAAAGCTTTCCCTGAACACAGGACGCACTGCTGCCGGGTTTGGGTAGAGCTATGGCTACACTCCAGAAGTTTCCGGTAAAATGCTTGCACATGGAAAGTCAGGAGGCTTCTGTTATGAAGTTGGGTTTCGATTTGTTAAGTAACGTGCAGAGAAACCACAGTTTGTCGATGGTGCAGATTTAAAACCAGGCAAAAAGCAACCAGGAGACAGAGCGAGCGAAGTGGGCAGGGAAAATAAAATCAGCCCTAGACAGTTTTCTATCTGAATCACCAGTTTCCTTTGAGAGGAGGCTTTAGGGCTGCGTGGGGACAGAAAGTGCAGAGACGAAAATGAGCACAGGGCTGAAAGGAGAGTGCGCTGTTGGCAAGCACTGTAAGAGGCCACTTTAGTATCAAAGCCTCAGCTTGCCTATTTACCAGCTCACAGGATGTCCCTTTCACATACACACCCCAGGGACCAATCAAAACCCAGTCCTGGGCAGGGGATTGGCTCGATCACCTTGAAACAGGGTTTAGACGAGCCAGGTCAATCAAAATCAGCCCACATCTCAGTCGTGAGCGCAGACCGTAAGCAATGAGTCACTCAAGCTCACTAAGTTGGACGGTTGCCATTTTCTTGCTCTCTGCAGCCGAACAGTCACCGCAAACCGACAGAACATCTCTGTACACACACACACACACACACCTCCCAAACACAGGAAGCAACGGGGCACAACTCGCGTCTTTCTGCTCTCCTTGCTGAGCCTTAACAGCAAACCAGTATTCGTAAGCAGCCACATGCATGCGTAGGCAGACTCCAAACAAGTAAACAGGAGGAAAGCGCCAAGACACACAATATGGAAAGCATATTTTGATTTGAGGTAACATTAACCGGGGATGTTAGATATGGCTGAGTAATTACTGCAAACTCGGCTGCATGTCTGCCAGAGACGCCTGAGATTTGCTGAACTGCACAAAGAGCAATGTAGGAAGATTCAACATCAAATGCTGGAGTTTCTGCGAAACTACGTTCGGCTGCTATTTTTATTTTCACGACATTCAGAAGGAATGCAATTTAGAGAACTGTCTGTAACATTACACCATACACGCAGTGCACATTTACAGGCAAGCAATCAGTAGTCTATAAATATAGGAGTCAACAGGGTTACTTTTTTGTTTCCTTTTTTAATTTTAATTCACTCAACAACCAACAACCAGAGAAAGAGAAAAACTCTGCTCCCTACTGAGTTTCCCAAAGAAAAAACTGTTTGTGTAAGTGTGATATACTACAGTCGGTTCATATACTTCTCAAAGGTGCAAAGCCACGGTTCCTGCTACTCTTCTTCTTCTCGCACCACCCGCTGCTTCACTGTCTGGCTCTCGGAACAAACTGTTTTTACTAGCCATATTGATTAGCTTGAACAGACGCTAGACCTTATTTCCAGAATCAGGAATATGAAAGGATATGGAAAGAGTGACTAAACTGCACAAAATAAATCCCAGTTCAGCACAAAACTATAGATATAACGCTAGCACAACATGTATTTGCATTTTAACATTTCATCGAGGGAAAATTAGGAGGCTAGCCAGACTCAAAAACACTTTTACATCAGACAACAGGAACACCACACCACACTGCTATCTTTCTGTTGAGGTTTTCTTTATCACCAGAGCTGTTACCATGAGAGGATAGACTTATCAATACTACTTATCTTCCATAGTCTTGTCTTCTTAGCAAAGAACAAATAAATAAAGACAATAGATAACTGAATATTCCATGCAAGCATAACATGTTAATTGAACTTCCATGCAAACAGAACATGTTGGCAGCACAATGGAGATTTCACTTGCAGGATGAGCTAGTTAATCAATTTATGAGTTATCCACCCCAAGAGCATTTGTTCCTAATCTGACTCTCAAATGATCGGTGAGTGTGCTGGACTGGCTGCTGACCTGGTTGGGACTGGCTGGGGAAGGACTGCACAGTAGGGCTGGTTGAGGATGGCAGCACAACAGCGAGGCTCCCAGCAGGCAGAGGTTGTCCTCTCTTCAGTAGCTGCTTGTGCTCGTGCTGGCGGAAACGCGGTGGCACCTCTCGAGGTGGGTAGCGCTGTACTGCCGACTGCTGCTGTGTGCTGGAGGGTGCGCGCTTGCCATTGGCACCACTGCTGCTGGCCGAGGGCACAGAGGGGTTGGTAGCGCTGGGGTTGGCAGGGGGAAGAGGGGCAGGGCTGGGTTTGGCAGAGTCTGGCACTGTGAACAAAGATGACAGAAGATAGTGGTGTTCAGTTAAAAGTAAAGCACAAAGGAGTCAGTCAAGCATTGGTGGAGATGTAGGAGATTGAAGAAGTTGAAACAGCAAGCTGGTGTTCACATGGGAAATCCTACAGAAACCTCACTATACACCCATTTTATCAATGTCACCACCCTTCACCTTAGCTCTACCAACTACACAAGCCTTGCATACACAGGTGAAGCTATGCGTTAGCTTAAGGCTTCAGCGGTGCCTGGTCTCAAATCAATGTGCTGAAAGAGCCACAAACATCAAATTGCTTTGCCATAAATCATTTAAGCTAAAAAAACATCTGAGTTACTCATTCAAACTATTTCATTAATTCATTTCACCACTGAATTTTCATTTATCTTCAGCTAAGCCAATTCTTCTGAATATACAGTGATTCCTGAGTCTTTATTCAGAGATTGGGAGTATAAAGTATTAAAAACAAAACAAAACAAAACAAAAAACCCCAAATCACTACAGAAGAAATAATTTACAGAGTAAGACTTTCATATCAGTGAGTTTCATGAAAAGCCAGTGGGCGCTTTTCTGGTCACCGTGTGTGTAAAGTGGATACCTGAATTACTGCAGGCTTCCTGTCAGCTCAAACCAGCCTGGCTGTTCACCTCTGACCTCTCTCAAACACGCCATTTCTGCATCCAGAACTGATGCTCACTGGATGTTTTTTGTTTTTTGCACCTTTCTGGGTAAACTCTTAAAACTGTGGTGTGTGAAACTCTCAGGAGATCATCAGCTTATAAAATACTTAAAACCAGCCCGTGTGGCACCAGCAAGCATGTTATGATCAAAGTCCCTGGAAATGCTCCCAAGTGGAGCAATGGAAACATCTTCTCCCTGTGGTGTCTGGAGCCTGTGAACTGGCTGCGCTGTAACAGAGGGAGAGATGGTGTACGCTTTCTACCTGTTACACACAGAGACACCAGCCAACTGCGGGCGTCTGTGGGCTCATGCATGCAAAACAGGGCCGATAGCGCTTTTCTCTGGGTGTGTCATGTTGCCCTGTGATGCTGCATGAGCGGCAGTTTGGAAAAAAAGCGGCGGTTGGTTTCCCTTATCCCAGAGGAAGGATGTGATCGCCCCGCTCTCCTCAGCTGGTAGATGCCAGTCGATAACGGAGCGTCACGTAGTGGGTTAGAACTGGCAAGACCAAATCGGGAGAGTTATATAAAGTCCGTAAGATCACATTTTTGTGATTTTTGATGCAAACATTAACTGAAGCTCATGGCCTGGATCTGGATGATTTTATGCACTGCACCAGTGTCCCCTGATTGGCTGATTGGATAACCTCAATGATCATTTGAATGATCAAATTTGTAAATCAAATGATAAAGTGGAGAGTGGGTGTACATCAGGCAAAAGACTGAGGTGTATCGCTAGATTTCCTTTTAACCTTCACTATGAGCTCAGCCTCGTTTCATTTGGCCTCGTGTGAACTTCTGCTCAACATTTTCACACTATCCAGAATACACAGTTGAACCTCACCGCCGCCATCCAAAGGCAGTTACCGCAAAACGCCGTATATACGTGCACCCCGGTTTATCACGGAAATGAACCCTTGATGTGAGTCAGACTCGCGTCAGAAGCACAACGTGTGCTGTGCTGGCAGGGGCATCACCAGAATACATTTTAGAGCGATGAGGAAATATATGAAATAAAATCACGATTCTTTTCCTGATTTGTAATATTAAATGTGATGGGCAGTGCAGTACAGACAGCAGTAGGAGCGCTGGTGATAAGATTTGTTATTTAAGACACAATCTACCGTCAGACTGTGGCTGTCTGTCAAACCGCAGATTTATGGTTTACCAAGTTTACTGTACGTGTTTTCTTAAAACATGGTGTACATGAAAAAAATTACATATATATGAAAAATTGTGAGATTGTGACCCATCACAGCTACACTGAAGGTACATCACAATCCCGACGTACAGCAACATCGAAATCTGCTATTTCTGTCCAGAGGCAGTGATGCCAGCCGCTGATTAATTCCAGTTCAGTCTGCCTGCCACGAGCAGAGGGAAAGCAGCGGGGGGGAGGAGCGTCCTCCTGCACACATCATTTATCTCTCACACACACACACACACACACACACACACACACACACCTCCTCCCCTCCCTCTCTCCTGCATTCTGCATGTCTGAGCTGTTCTTTTGTTCCCGCTGGTTATAGATTAGGAATTAAAAAATATCCTCAATGACGGCCCGATCCTCTGCACGTCTAAAGGATCCCTCAGCGTTTATAATTCCGCTTATGCACGTCGGTCCTACATCAGTCCGGAAAACTGACAATCTTAACCTTCCTACTAGGAACCTTCTAGAAGCTTGCATGTGCTCAGCCAATGACAGCGCAGCGTTAGCAAGGGGAGATCTGAAGAAAGGAGGAGGGAGCCAGAAACCCTTCAAGGGGAGGGAGAGTGTGTGCTAACGTAGCTGGCTGTACAAACACACACACACACACACACACACACACACACACACACACACACACACACAACAAATCCCCCACCGACTCGGCTATTATTAGATCCAAGTCAATAGAAATGCTTTAATTACTCTCCACCGCTGTGGCTTATTTTTAAGCGGCGTTTCTGTGATGAATAGGTTCATATCTTTAACTGCTGGCGTCGAAAGAGCTGGCTGGTGAATGGAAACGTGAGAGGGAGGAGTGAGATCATGAAATCAGTACGAATGCTGTGCTCAACACACCACGTAGGGTAGACACACACACACACACACACACACACACACACACACACACACAAAAGACTATCAAATGCTTAGACTACTAACCAGTCTCCATTGCTAGGGTCGTGAACTATGGGTGGTTTTTTAACAGGAACCATCGCGGCTCCTGCAGCAGATCTTCTGTCGCCGATTTTCCGATCACACGCATTCATCTACATTTTCATTTACCCTCGGTGGTCTGATTAGCAAACTGACAGCATGGCTTAGAAAAAATAAGCTGACACCAAAAACAGAATACTTAAAACCACTGGACAGAGGCGTGGAGATTAATTCTCTGATCCAAATTCACAACAGACGTGTGCTCAGAGTGTGTAGTTCAGAGCGCCAGGGTGATGTGCTGCTGAGGGGAAAAAATATAACCACTTCAAACCGATGATCCTTATTTATAGCTATGAACTAATCATTAATGCTAAGGATTGATTAAAAGCTAGCTGCAGTCGCCAAGCCACGATGTTACTGCTTCATCCAGATTTCACGCAGCTGGACCTTTACACATTTTATTTCATTACCCCGGCTCTAAGACCTAGATTCTTTTCACTGAAGATTTTTAAGACATGGACACAAAGAAGAAGAAAAAGGAGCCGGGGTTTCCAAAAATATTTCCCCCAAAGGCCCAGTTCCTCAGCTTAAATGAATACCGAATTCCCAACAAATTAAGAAGCGCTTGATCTGAGCTTCAGACTGAATGGTGGCCCGGGGCTATGCTCTCCTCACAGCCAGCACCTCAGCCCAACCTCCACCACTGCCTACTGCAATGCCTTCATCTCATCACTGACAGTCAGATCAGCCAAAAGCCACAAACACAACAACGTCTGACCTGAACAGTCAGGTAGGTTATACAGCAAACTGGTCTTTAAATAGAACTACTGATTATCTATGAAGATTTGTTCAAACCTTCACTTCTAATAGAGAAAACGTTCTGATAAAGAAGAATTCAAACACACAGCATATCAGGAACATGAGATGAATTCCATCCGGTTGTTCTGGCGAGTCTAACTACATTCTAACACGTTACAAGGTTCGAATATTAGTGATTAGCATGTTTACTTCTCCTAAGCACCAGAACACCAGGTGAAGCGTCTGCTCCATGCGTGCATCCTACAAGGCAGCGCGTGAACATGTTCCTCGGGGTGCCACTTAACACCAAAACCTTCTGAAGCCTTGTGCGTCCCTAGGTCCCACAATGTTCCTGTTGCTATGGAGACGCACACAACCTTACACTTTCTTTTTCTCCGGCGCACAGACCTCCCATAGATCATCAGAGCAGATCATCTGCCACTTTCTCCCAACACAAACACACCGCCAACACACTCTTCTCATCTGTTTCCATCACACTGAATTATTTAAGCAACCCTCGTGCAACTAAATGCGCTGTTCTGCATAAAAGTGGATGAAGAAAAAAAATGATGAACTAGCACATGATCTCTAACATACTGGGAAAAACTGCTAATAAATGCATCTCACCTGTCCTGAGAGTTCTGGAGAAAAAAATCCACTGAATCCTAAACTCTGTAAAAAACTACACAAACGCTCACCAATAAAATACTTGAGCCATTTGCCAGAAATGAATCTTAACTTTAAAGCATTAAGTACGAGTCTTGAGGACACAAAATACAGCACTGAACTATACAGAGCGGCTCAATTAACAGTCAAGCTGCAGCTACAATACAGATATAACGAAACAGAGACTGCTGTGTGTGTGTGTGTGTGTGTGTGTGTGTGTGTCACGGTCAATGAACAAACAATCGTAATTAATCCCAGAAAATATAAAAGTGGGAAATCTCAGCCGGTTTTCACCCTAGGTCAGGGTTTTCCACCCGAGGCTAAGTGAACCGCTCAGGGCTCAGGGCAGGGACGAACATCCAAGAACAAACCAGACAACAAAAGCTCCAAACATGCAAAAGTTCTGGTAAGTGCAGAGAGAAATATTTAAACATTTGGATTTAGGGGCAGAGACGGTGACGAGGCCAAACCCCTTCCCAAGCGTGTGATATCTGATGCAGAATGAATACGTGACATGGGCTTTGTTAGAAAGGCGTTTGGACACAAAGCTTGAAACCTGGGAATCGGCTGTGTGTGCTGGACATGTGAAAACGTACGCCAAACTAAAAGCCTTTCCAAACCCGTTTAATAGCTCGTCATCATCGCCATGAAAAAGCGCACGAGTGCCAGTGATCCCTCTTCCTCCACGCAACCCTTACATCGCTTTCTTTAACCTCCGAGGGCCAGGCAGCGTCTGAGGAGTCTTAATTAGCAGAGCTTAAATACGCAGCTGTATTTAAAGCCTGTATTTCTCACAGGCATGCAAACGAGCCAGTGAGAGCAAGAGATGAAAGAGGAGATGAAAAGGCTCTGCGCTCCATTACACTGGGACCAGCTCGAGACGAGGAGCTGGAGTGAGTGGGGATGAGTGGGGATGAGCCTCGTGGGACAGCTCCAGGACATCCTCACTGCAGTTATCTATAATTAACGCAATTCCATTCCTTACTCAAAACACTTGCTGATAGGAGAGTGCAATTAGATCACTTTCCTGTACACTTCTTCTAATCAGAAAAACCCACAAGTTTCAGAGGGTTAGAAAACACCGCAGTAATAAATCTCTTTCTTTTAATCAATATTAATGCGCATGTTCTAATCCGGCATCATCTCTACTGTAACATCTCACTCAGAGCCTTGTACAGGAGACGGCGCGCATAAACACACTGAAAACACAAGTCTAAGTGTTGATGAGGTGACGCATTAAGTGAAGAGACATCTGTTTAGCATTTTTGGAAGGAAGGAGTCTCCAGTGTTAGAGCTTTGTAACAGTTTGTAAATGATGTCAGAACGTAAATGATAACAGGAGCAGACATTCCACAACAACTGACTCAAAATGATTAAAAAGTTCTCTAATAAATAAAAAAGCCAAATTGCTGCTGTATGAGAGGAATAAAACACTCCGGGACGTTTTATTTTGCGATCTTTGGGGCTGTAACAGTCTCTGCTTCGTGTTGGGCCACGTCACACCACCTCACCGTTCATTATTTTCCTGCAGCACCACATCCCGTCTTATCACGTGCTAACGTTTGGCTTAAGCACGTCCGGCCTTCTCATACAGATGCATAAGTCATAACTGCACGAGTTCAGATTTAGCCTACAGACTTAAACCTTATAACTTCTAATCAGGGCTGTAAAAGTGCCACATGGCTCGCTGAAGGCTCTTACACTGAAAACTGGACTTATCTTACACTGGACCAGATCTTCCAGTGAACTCTGGTGTCGTGACCCTGAACTCACAGCTCATAAGCTAAAGATTTATTAGCTTTACTCTGAGCCGCATTCCCAACAACTGGCTAACAGAAGCTGTGAATCCTTCAGCTCATCCTAACATCTGAACATATCAGGAATGATAAAATAAGCTACATTTCCAAAGTGTGTAAGATCAGCAGAGGGAACAGACTCTATTGATTTCATTTAATTCAGAGGAGTCGAAAATGACAACTGTTTACAATCTGAGTACTGATGGCTACACTCTGCACTCATTTACATTTATAATTATTATTCTGAAGTGACATAAACTACTGTAAGTAAGAATATAGAATATATAACCTGCTCCAGGCTTACACGGGCCAATGACAGAGAAATCAGTCCCCTGTGATTAGCAATTAACATTCAACAAACACTTAAAAGTAATTAGCTGAGCAGGAAACACAAATTGCTCAGGTAATAAAATTACCATATAAAAATTACCGTACAAGTCAAATCTTTTATGGCCTTATTTAAATGTGCTGGTGTAAAAAAATGCTGGTATGTTAGGGTTAGGGGTTAGGGGTTAAGGGTTAAGGGTTAAGGGTTAGGGTTAGGGGTTAGGGTTAAGGGTTAGGGTTAGGGGTTAGGGGTTAGGGTTAAGGTTAGGGTTAAGAGTTAGGGTTAAGGGTTAGGGTTAAGGGTTAGGGGTTAAGGGTTAGGGGTTAGGGTTAAGGGTTAGGGTTAAGGTTAGGGTTAAGAGTTAGGGTTAAGGGTTAGGGTTAAGGGTTAAGAGTTAGGGTTAAGGGTTAAGAGTTAGGGTTAAGGGTTAGGGTTAGGGTTAAGGGTTAAGAGTTAGGGTTAAGGGTTAAGGTTAGGGTTAAGGTTAGGGTTAAGGTTAGGGTTAAGGTTATGGGTTAGGGTTAAGGGTTAGGGTTAAGAGTTAGGGGTTAAGGGTTGGGGTTAAGGGTTAAGGGTTAGGGTTAGGGGTTAAGAGTTAGGGTTAAGGGTTAAGGGTTAGGGGTTAAGGGTTAGGGGTTAAGGGTTCGGGTTAGCTTTGGCTCAGTGCCTGTGTGCAGGAGGCACAAACCGAGCTACATCACGCTGCACTGAACAGTTATTTCGTGTGTGTGCTAAATGCGTACTGCCGTGTGCTGATCGTACAGTGCAGATACAGTAACGTGGAGTGGCGACGATACACAAAAAGCACGAGGCATGCTGCGAGCCTCTTTCAGTTCAGCTTAGAAATAAAGTGAGAGCTGCAGCAGGGACCGTCTGCATGTGCTGCTCGTGTCGTATTCAAAATAGAAAGGGTAAAAATGGAAGGCTGATTGAAGGAGGCTGGTAGTTATGTGGTCATTTCAGCCACTTCAGCATTCAATAGGCACAACTGCCGCTGCAGATTTCTCTACTGATGCACTCATTACACCCACACACACGAAAGTCTAAGATCATAATGTGCAAAAAACTTCAATCATTTAAAGGACAAAGCTCGAAGACGTGTCATGAATCTAAATTCTGCCTACGTTACGGTAAAGATTGTGTATAAGTTGCAAAATATGCTTCAAATATCAAATATTTCAATACGTGAATTGAACTGATATGCAGAGAACTTTAATCATATGCAAACCACAACCCGGTGTTTGTGTTTGTGAACGTTCACAAGATGAGAAGCTAAAGAAAAATTCAGAGTTCAGAGCAAAAAAAAAAATGCAGTGACGGAGAAAGAGAGAAAGGTGAGGGAGTGTAAGCGTGGAGGAGACAGCAGGAGCAAGGAGCTCAGTTTGTCGGTGGTGAAATGCGAGGTCCCCTGAGCCTGAGCAGTGCACCTGCCAAAACCCAGAGAGAAAGAAGACAGGAAAGCAGAGTGTGTTCTCACTCTTTCACACCATTCCCTCCTTACACATCTCCTCTCTGCCAACATTCACACGACAACAAACACCTATAGTCTCTCTGTCAGCCATGTCAGGGCTTTTCCTCATCCTCCAACACGACCTTCGCCTTCGCCTGACTTCCCACTGCTCTCCATTTCTCTACGGCTGTGTGTGTGTGTGTGTGTGTGTGTGTGTGTGTGTGTGTGCTGTCTGGGAATACTTGTTGGTGTTTATGAATGAGTACCCATATACACATACTCAACATCACTCCTAAACACACATTCCGTAATGACGCCACTCTTTAAGCAGGACCGCCAGCACAGCGTTAGCAGTGTGTACTACAGCAGCACCGGCACCAACTTTCACCAAACATAAAAATAACCTACAATAGTTTCTGTGCAACAACAACAGAAATAAAGCAACTCTGTGCCAATGGTGTCAGCGCGGATGTCTAGTCATTCTTCTCACTAATTTATATGCCAGAAATACCCTTCAAATACCCTTCAGACAAAACAGAAGCTAAGGAAGAAAACCTATTCCGTGTACTTGACCTCGCTGTGACTGACTCTGGATCAGATCTAAAATCTAATCAGTTCATCTGCTGGTTATAAAGATAAATCCAGATAAATCCTACAAACACTCAACCACTCGTTCTTGAGATCATGTAAACAAGAGACTTGGAGGGACACAGATGGATGGACAGACAACGGTTTTCCATGGTGTCTGGCTTTTTGATTCAGGGACACACACTCGTGTCTGACGTTGACTTTAATCAGTACTTCCTGTACATTATCTCTGTTTGGGTGAATACCAAATGCCTGGCAATTTCAGCACGTATCATACACTCCACAGGGCAGAGAAACCTGCACCTCATTCCCCCTGTGCTGCACTTTCACAGGGAATAATAAGGTCAAGACAAAACCTCAATACTAAAGAGCTGAAAGAATAACACTGTTATTACACTAAATACTTGAGCATTCAAATTATTCAGACCATCCACGGTAGCAATGTAATGCACGTTTGATATCAGGGTTATATCCAGATTCATGTATGAACAGGGTGAAGAACATCGTTATGTACAGAACCTGAAAATGTGAACAAGAACGTTAGAAATAATTCAGAACATATTGAACGTTTTTGGCTATTCGTTACGTTTTGTGTACATCCTACAGTGCTTCATGGCATCAGTAAGTTTACAGCAGCATGTAGTTACTACTCATTAAACGTACTCTCAGTAAGCGACACCGTATTTCATATCCATCATTAATCACAGCTGGACCATGAGTATCTTCACCACCCAGGAGACTCTACGCCACCGGCTGCTGCACTACACACACCGGCTGAGGAACAGAACCACTTTTACTAAGACTGTTTAGCGTGCTCTGATGGCAGGAGCTCTTTTTACACACATCAGGAACGCAGGTCTGTGGAAACCCTGATGAAAGCAGGCAAGGCTCAGTTAGCTACGAAGCTCTTGTGACTCTGTGGTTACTCCACGCAGTCACAGCTGATGTGTGGCAGGGCTACGCTATGCTACGCTACGCTACAGCCACAGGACTCAGACACAAAACAACCTTAAATCAGATTAGACCTCATTAGTGGAACTGTGCCAATTCCCCAGATGTATCCTGCCCGAATCTCTGGGAATTCTCTGCACTGACTCACATGCCAAGAAAGACAGATGCGGGCAGAAATAAAGAGAGCTACTGCTCTACAAAGCCCTAATTAGAAGAGTCTGAAGGCAGCAGAGGTTCAGCCTTGACCACAGGCCCACACGCAACGCCATTAACAGAGAAACGCACACAGACACAAGCTTGCCCTTGTGTACAGGCTGGTGTTGGAGGCTTCCAGCCTTAGCAGATGCTCTAATGAGATTTATGAGCGTCTACTTTTCACGTGTCATAAGCCCCTCTCCCATCTGGCCACGAGCAGCTCCAGGGGTGGTGCTGTTCACTGAGGTCTTAGTGCTCAGTGCTCACGCTCCTGTGGAACCCAGTTTCCCATCGACCACTTCAGCCTTCTTTCACACTGTTATTAAACACATCGTGCTTCGGCTGAAGCGGAAACGTGCCCTATAGTTTTCTCACTTCAGTTGTTCTTACTTATTCACGGCTGTTCAATACGTTTCATTTAACACCTTCAATGATTAGCGCACTTCCCCATCTCTCCTGCATTAGAGCTGAACACTGGCTGCTGTTCACACACATTTATAAAAATGTACGTAAGATTTAAGGGCTAGTACTGAATCAGTTATATAAATATACTGAATATATTCTATTATATTAATATTAAGCTAATAGGTTCCTGTTTACACACTGTACATATAGTACATATAGTTCCTGTAGAGACTGTAGAGTTCCTACAGTCACAGAAGAGAAGTCATGAGGATGAGGATGAGGATGAGGATGAGGATGAGGATGCGTGCCCTTTCGAGTCTGCTTACTCTCAACATTTCCTCCGCGTGTCATCACCAGCTCGCTCATTAGGGATAGGTTTATAAATTAAAAATGATATCCAGAATTTATATAATGTAATGCTGCTTTGTGACGATGGCCACTGTTAAAAGCGCTATACAAACAAAAGTGAACCGAGTTGTCAGAAGGTATTGATGAAGTCTGTACAACAGCAGCTTTAACTGCGAGGCAAATCACAGCTTTACATATCAATGCGCTAATATGAAATATGCAAATCCCATATTAATGCGCTCATTCTAACGTGTTAGCGTTTCTATTGCCTAATAATAAACAAATGGAATGATGCGTTATTTAAATATGGTGAAGTTTTCCGAGAGTTTTTTTATTTAACATTTATGGAAGGAGTCTCCAGTGTCAGTGCTTCTTTTCTACTCTTAAGGACTTTGTTCTTTCTCAGTAACGTGACAGTGTGCATCTTATTAACTCCAAACGAAGGTGAGGAGAGAGAAGCTGGTGTGGGAACGACTGGTTAATACTGTTAAAGTGAGCACTCACAGGATCTAACTACGTTCATGGCCATCCAATGACAAAAATAACTCTAAACAGATAAAAAGTGGGACTTGTTATTCTTTAATAAATGAAATATATATATAACAGTTGCCAACTTGCTGCTGAATAAGAGGTGTGAGCTGTAGGAAGGCACTGCCTCCCCATAGGTTTCTTTCCTTATGTAATATTCTTATGCATCTCATAATCTGAATTAGTTATCTTATGAATTGTAATGCTATATGAATGCAGTATCACACAGGGGTCAATCCGTGAGCAGTACAGTCTACAGAATCTGAAAGCATCTGGTTAATGAAGCACTTTTAAACAGAAACGTGCTCCAGTTCATCACTACACTTTATTCCCCACCGACTGCTCACTCACATCACTGATGGCTTATTTTTACATCCGTCTACTGCAAACATCTCCGATCACACGCACAGGCCTTTGTTGAGATATGAAATCACCCAGTGGTGGTGCTCGGAGCTGACGGAGCTAATGAGTGGGTAACGCGGCTGTAAGTTCGCTCACGAGGCAGTAAAACATCTCACATATGAATCATTACTGAGATGCAAACAGGAATAACAGAAATCAGAAGTTCAGGCAGTAATGAGGTAAAATTCAGAAGAAGAAGAGACACCAGCATTGCTCGTCTTGCTTTCTGAAAACCTCGTCCATTTCCAATAAATACATTTAGTGAAAGAGTTTAAAGAAAGACGAGCGCTCACCTTTGGGTTCCTGGTCAGCAGCCTGGGGAGAGAGATTACACGGGGATTAGCAGGATGGCCACCAAATTCAAATCAGTGCCTAGGCTCATTTACAACATGTCCTTCTGCTTCCATCTTAACACATCGCCACTGCAAACGCAGCATTAATAAACCACAGGAATATTAATGTGATAAAATAAGTTAACATGCAGTAACTGACTTTTGTTTAAATATTTATGAATTAAACTGCATTGGCAATTGTTTATTCTAACCATGACTAAAATAAGTCCACATTACTATTTAAAATTAACAGGAATTTACAGTATGTTCCTCAATGATTCGTCCTTCAGGTGTAAATATTAAAACTCAGTTCTGAATTTTGCATTTTAATAATCATAAACTGATCATTAAGCCGAGTGCACGATACACGGTTTTCATCCCCGGACACGAGGAGTTTCCATCATGAACGGGTAACAGTCTGTTTTTACAGAGGGACTGCGAGCACCATGAAAAACACGTGTTGTCACGTGCGTTTAAAACTCTCAGACATGGCAACCCAAGCTGCTGTGTGAATCAGACTTTAGTCTATCCACAGGTCCAGCTCGCACCCTCTCCCCACAGACACACGTGTTTCCCGAGCTCACGTTAGCTGCACAACACGGAGGAGCACAAAGTCAGCATCAGTTATAGGATTTTTTTAACACAATGGGCACGGCGCAAACAACAGTTGTTTGTATAATATGCAAAGACGCGACTGGTATATCGAGGAAAATTTGGTTAACCACCAAGAGAGCGACCAGATAACATGAGAAGCTGACGTGAACACGCGCGCTGCTTCTCGCTGCGCTGTAGTAAACAAATGAGGCTGAAAAAGGCGCTGCTTCTGACAACACGTGAGCGCTGGAAAGACCTCAGCGCAGTGACATTCCACCTGGCCGAGGATACACGACCCGTCAGAGCCGTCACCATAACATCCCGAGGCTAAAATATCCCTCAGCTGCACACACTGCTGAGACGTGCAATAAGCATCAGAACCACTAAACGTGAACTGCAGAGCGCAGAGCGACTCGGGGTTTCTGATCGTAGCTGCACTGGGCTTTAGGTGTCGGTTCATTCTTGTTACTGTGGACTTATTTTTCTTATGCATGGGATAAACATTATTCAACATTCCTTTTATAACAGCATGGCTGGGACGGCAGCTCTGGCTTCAGGTTAACATTCATGCACTTTACTGCTAAGATTAATGCTAACACATTACTGTTTCTATAGCAACAGCTCATACACTCGTGTGGCAGATGCTCCACATCATCTAAGACTAATAATAAATGGATTTTAAAAAAAGTGTGTTTTAATAAAAGTAAAACACATAATGGTTGATGGAGACATTATTGATGTGGAGGTGTGAGTTAGCAGCGATCTGAAACACATCGCAACCCCCAACGTCCGTTACTGTCAGATCCCAGCAGTCTGCTGTGTGTTACTCCACACTCACTGCTCGGAGCTACAGCGAGGAAAACCTGGCCATGGGAAATCCTTCCACAGCGCTGAAAAGCTTCAGTATGAGCCGAACATGCTAACAGGCCATTTGTGGTTAAACGGTCTCTAATGCATCATGGACCATTTCAAATACAGCAGAGCTTCTGAACTTCACTGAGGTTTCAGTAACATCCATTTAAACCCAGTGGAAGTGCAGCGCTGTGGAGGAGCGGCGCCGTGGAGGAGCGGCGCCGTGGAAGTGCGGCGCTGTGGAGGAGAAGCGCTGTGGAAGTGCGGCGCTGTGGAGGAGCGGCGCTGTGGAGGAGCGGCGCCGTGGAGGAGCGGCGCCGTGGAGGAGAAGCGCTGTGGAAGTGCGGCGCTGTGGAGGAGAAGCGCAGTGGAAGTGCGGCGCTGTGGAGGAGAGGCGCAGTGGAGGAACGGCGCAGTGGAGGAGCGGCGCAGTGGAGGAGAAGCGCTGTGGAAGTGCGGCGCTGTGGAGGAGAAGCGCTGTGGAGGAGAAGCGCAGCACTGTGGAGGAGAAGCGCTGTGGAGGAGAAGCGCTGTGGAAACGCGATGCTCTACAGCACAGGAGCGATTAAAAACTAATTCAGAACATCATGCTGTAATGTTCGATGTTATAATGATTATACTGGAGCTAGTGTTGTTCTATTAACATATTAAAACAAGCTAATACACTATACAGAGTGCAATGAAAACACTGACTAAAACTCAGAACTATTAATCTTTTCATTTTCACATTTAGCATCATGTAGAGTGCGCTGATTTCATCAGGGAGCTGTTCTCCCGGCTGTGCTGGCAGGAACCGAGCTCCAGAAACAAGCCACTCTGGACTGGTTTGAGACCCAGAGCTCTGAACCTTCACCTCATTCACACCGTACTGAGAAGCAAGGGCTCGTATGTTCAGCTCTTCTGGGCATATAGCGTGGAACGGCTGAAGGACGGCGTGTGGAAACCCCCTCCGGCGCACGCGGCGAGAGGATGGAGGAGGAGCCGAGGACACACACTCTACTCAAACCCCACGCCGAAGATAAACCCCCCCTCACCTTTTTCTGAGCAGCTTCCTTTTTCTTCTTTTCTTCTTGTTTTTTCTTTTTCTTTTCTTCCATCAAATGTATCTCTTCTTGTGTTTCTTGTCTTGTCTCCCAGCTACAAAAAAAAACAAAAAAAAAGGCAAAAGGTGTAAATGTTCATCGTGGCCCAATCGCAAGCCGAAAGAAAAGCAAACAGGTGAACAAGGTGAGTGAGAACTTTAATATAAGAAAAGTCTTCCCTTAATACTCGCTGCATATAATAATAACTAATAATATATTAATTACACACTCTGCTCAAACATTTAACACTAATTAAACCCAGGGCTGGGAGGTACACAGGTATTAAAGTGAACTCCGGCATGAAGCAGAGCCACAGTGTGGATTTTCTCGTGCTGTGTGTGTTGTGATAAACCCTACTGACGGGTCCGAATCAGCCCAGGACAGTTTATATTAAGGTGACTAACATGACTGTTGCTTAAGAGGTGCTCCAGCCTGAATAAAGGCCAATACGATTTTAATTATTATCTTAAAATACTCAAGTATAAATCAAGGTTATATGGACAGAACTGCAGTAAACGGCTGGTGAGATTAACGCTGTAATGCAGGTGCAGTGAGACCGATCGGACACGGAGTGAGTGATGAATATATTTAGTAATACAGATAATGCATTATTATTATTATTATTATTATTATTATTATTATTATTTTATTATATTACTATTTTAGAACACCATGACATCATTATTGTCTAGCTAATGGAAATTACTGTGATGTGACCTCGAGATGCTATTGGCTGTCCCTAACGAGCACTAACGAACGCTCCAGGCTGATTAGTCAGAAGCTGTTCCTTTAAGCCTTACAGCTGCTATAGCATAAGCGGTAACAGGAACTAACTTTGTTTCAAGGACGTTTGCACAACATTAAACACAACTTTTAAAGGATTAAAAAGTACAACCTGGTGTTCCTAATTAACACACAGTTTTAACTGCTGGGAATAAGAACTGCTGTGGAATAAGAGAAATAAAACGCTTCAGGACATGAGGTCAACTTCTAAAAAACTGATCTTACATGATGGCAGTTTGCCTCGGACAGTACGATAAAGCTCAAACGGCGCTGGGCAGGTGACTGGATCACAGCGGTTACGCCACAGCTTTAGTTCTGTCAGCTAAGTAATAATATTAAAACCTGTTTCCTACAAATATAACTGAAGGACACACTGAAAATCTTAAAACCTGTCATATGTAACCTGATTCTGCTGAAATAATAACAGAACAAATATGAATATAAATATAACTGAACAAAATAAAAGTCCTTTTCATAACCAAATGGACTTCATACACACATCTGATTGGTCAAAAGTACACAAATGAAGTGTGAACACTTTGAACCCAGGCCACGCTTCTTCCTGTCTGATGTACATGTATGTGATATTAAGCAATTTTCTCACTTTGCCTTTATTGCTACTTAGACAAAGAACAGACAACAGTGAGTGTCGCTGCGTACAGCTTCAGGCCAATGAGCTTTAGCCTTGATATTATTTTTAAGAGCGATCATTTTGCGTATATTATCCGTGTAACATAAAGCGTGTGTGTGTGTGTGTGTGTGTGTGTGTGTGTGTGTGTGTGTGTGTGTGTGTGTGTTAGACTTTCAGTAAGACGCACTATGCTCACTGCTCCTGTGCTCAGCGTAAGACTTGCAGAAACTCCTTACAGCGAAAAACTAGAGTTTTGTCTGACTGGAAACTTCAATCTTGGGAAAGTGTAAGATAAAACACGTCGAGACAAAATAATCTTTCACTTTAAGACATGACATCCCCTAGAGGGAACGCTGTATTTACCTCCTCTAAGGCAACAAGTTCAAGTCTCAGACAGTTTGTGGTGATCAGCGGAGAAGCCGAATCATGAAACATGAGGCGCAGGTCAAGTTTAAGGAGTTTAAAATAGCAGATGAGGCAATTCAGGAAGCTGGTGGCATGTAAAGTCAAAACTGGAGCAATGTTTGGTCAAATTTATTTAAATATCCACGTGTGCTCCAATGCAAAATAATCCGACTCGCATGTTTAATGATGAGTATCATCACTGCGATCAGTTAAACCTTCACGCTGTGGTACGGTGTGTACGGTCACGGTGTGTGCGGTTACGGTGTGTGCGGTTACTGTGTGTGTACGGTCACGGTGTGTGCGGTCACGGTGTGTACGGTCACGGTGTGTGCGGTCACGGTGTGTGCGGTCACGGTGTGTGCGGTTACGGTGTGTGTGCGGTTACGGTGTGTGTGCGGTTACGGTGTGTACACTTAAATAGTTTTAACAGAAATTAACATTCCATCTGAAATGAAAATGAAAGCAAGAAGTAACGCACAGAGTCGGATGAATGAATACGTCTGAAACCTGGGAAAAGTGTGTTGCCGTGGAAACGCGCACCACCGCAAACTGAACCGGAAAATGTTCTACATCTTACAGTTTATCCTCCTGGCAGTTACCATAAAACACCACGTGTGATTACCATAAACACTCGACTGCAGGAACGCAGACAGCTTTCTTATTAATTGTGTAATAATCAGTGAGTCGATCTGTAATAATCATTACGACATCATTCGCGGTGTGAGACGTGGCCTCCTGCTGTAGAGCTTTTCAACGTTTTCTGTCAAAATATTGGCAGTTTTTCTCTTGCGGTCAAAAACTGGACTTTTCAGTGGCGTCTCTAACAACCAGAGTTAACCGAAGTCAGATATACAGTCAGCTGTCAAGGAAACATTTATCATACACCAACCGAGTAAACCCTTTTCTTATGTGAGACGTGTGTGTGTGTGTGTGTGTGTGTGTGTGTGTGTGTGTGTGTGTGTGTGTGTTGGGGGCCTGACAGGCGCATCTGATGGGTTTATTTGGGGGAAGAGACGACACTTTCTGTGTATTTCTGAGCTGTAAGTTGTAGTGGCAACTACGCAAAACAGGGAAAGGTTTCCACTTACAGTAATGTTCTTCCCCAAACACTGATTACATCACTAACAGTCCCCTCCAGCCAAAGGCATAACTGAGGTGATACAAACCTACACACACGTGTTCACCTGAGCGACCCATCGGGTCAGAGAGTCAGCGTCAACAAGAAAAGCCAGAGACACATCTGTTCTGGAGGAAGCGGAGGCTTTTACGGTGCTGAGTGCTGAAGTAGCTGCATCATCACAAAACCAAATTAAATGAAACAGCGCTCCTCCAGGACCATGCTGCTACACAAAACAACACACAACTACAAGAGACTACGCATTTTCACGTAAAGTGCACGTGCAAACGTGTGTAAACAGCACAAGACCACCACAACAGCACAACAAGCACCGTAAGACACCATTACTATTACTACTGCACTAATAGTTTCTCAGGTACTTATACACACACATACTTACACACACACACATACTTACACACACACACACACACACACACACACACACACACACACACACACACACACACACACACATACTTATACACACACACACATACTTATACATAAGTATATTTGCATTCTGTTGAATTCTCAGCTCTACCTGGAGTCTGCCACGACTAACAAACCAAATATAGGTCGACATTAAGCTCAGAGTCCAAATTCAAGAAGCTGTGAGCAAGAAATACTGTCCAGTACGTCTCTAGTAGCAGCTCATTCCCGTGGGATGTGTGTACGCGGACTCTACGCCTAAGATGATCTTATTTAATAATGCAGAGTTATTGACATGGTGATGCTTCCTTCAGGAAGGAGTCTCCAGCGTTGCTGCTCTGCAGCGGGCTGCTTTCTGCAGGTCCTCAGCAAACAGGGAAAGCCGGCGCAGTTTTTATCTTATTAACTTAAAGAGAGCGAAAAAAGAAAGAGGCTTAAATAAAGTGATAACAGGATCGAATAACTTGAGTCACATTCCACAACATTAAGTGTGTATTTATAAACTGATAATAAAGTACATGTTCTTTAATAAAAAAAAGGAATTGTTTGCGAATTGCTGTGGTATAAGAGGAATAAACACCACAGGAATAAACACCACTCTGGAGCATGCAGCTCTTGCGCGCTGCAGCAGGCCGTCACTACACACACACATTAAACACGTCTTTCACAGTGAAATAACTCCAGAAGCTAATATCCTGATCTGATTAGCGCTGCAGCCCATGTGCTCTCAGCACTGCTGCTCTCACCACGCAACCTCCGAGCCATTCACGTGAGCACAGCGCCCATGGCTTTAGAATTAGTCTGTAACTCTAATGGCACTTCCTGAAGCCGCGGTCACGACAAGTGACAGGTTCAAAACAAAAGCACTGTTTCATTCGATTGGAACTGCAGCTGTATGGAACAGCACTGTAACTAAAGCGTATCGGCAGGCCAGAAGCGAGAAGACGAGGAGCACGGTGCAAGCACACAAGATGGAGGAGATGGAAGCGGATGGTGGGGGTGGGGGTGGGGGTGCGGGTGGATTCTCTCTGGGCACAAAGCCAAAAATGCCAGCGCTACAACACAAACAAGAGCGCAGCAAACCCCAGGGAGCCCGGTGACTAGCAACGGCAGTGCTCAGAGGAAGAAATCCGCAGCTCCTCCGTCTGAGAGGCATCACGTAGCCACGGCTTCCATGTCATTAGTGAAGAGTAAAGCTGAAGCACCATCCAACCTCGGAGAACCCAAAACTCTCACTAACTCGCACGTGAAAATGAGCAAAGGCAGAGGACAGGACAGGACAGCGCCAAGAGTGAAAGTAAAACAGCTGTGTGATGAAGTCAGAGCGCCTGCAAGAACGACGCGGACCGACGCTAAGAATTCCCATTTTAAACGTGGCCCATTTCAGAGGTGTACAAAAAAATGCAATGTCCATTTTCTACGACAGTACACGTCTTCTTGACTAGGTCATACTGGTTGTCCTGACTAGGTACAGGACTGATCCAGTATGACCAACAGGACTGATCCAACAGGACTGATCCAGTATGACCAACAGGACTGATCCAGTATGACCAACAGGACTGATCCAGTATGACCAACAGGACTGTTTTATACACTAAGCAGCTAAAACAGCACACGCTGACTGATCCACTACTGTTGTGGCCTTGGTGAATTTGTTCAAGTAGCCACTAATAAACACACTTTCACGAGCTTTTCCAATTTATCGCCTTCAAAGACCACACAAACATCCTTAACAAAGGCCTTGGTCGTTACACTCCCGGCACTTACGGTGTTTAATGGCTGAACTAATAAAATGCGTGGCATGAAACAGCGGAGTCCTGCCATTAGAAGTAAACCTGTAGGAGGCCATTTGTCCACAAACAGGCTTCAGCTTAGACTGGACAGTGGCTTAGACAACAAGGCGTCAACTCAAAGCGAATGATAAACCCCTCAGGAAGCACGCATGCCCCAGCTGAGGACTTTCAAACATTAATACTGCACAATACAGCTAATGCATGGAATGAATAGTGAATGGAAATTGTAATCCTACAGCATACAGAGACATCCTATACAACTGTGTGTACTTTGTGGCAACGGTTTGGGGAGGAACCACATGTAGGTGTGATGGCCAGGTGTCCAAAAATCACATGTTTTCACTGCACTGAAAACTGACCATGCTAAAAAGTGTTCGTTGCTAAAGTTGTTCATGCTAAAGTAAATGCACTAATAAAGATGAACTCTTCTTCTTCTTTGGGCTTTTCCCTTCAGGGGTCTCCACAGCGAATCATCACTCTCCACCTATCCCTATCTTC
>CM074957.1:16083243-16102197 GCA_037577455.1 Pangasius macronema | reverse complement strand
AACGTCCAACATGAGCTGTCCCTCTGATGTACTCGTTCCTAATCCTGTCCAACCTCGTCACTCCCAAAGAGAACCTCGCATTAATAAACATGAACAACTGTATGAAACGAATGAGTGTATGCATTCCTGGGGAAGGGATGACTGGATAGCCACAGTCTTTACCTTCTCCGGATAAAGTTTCTGATGTAGCATGGGGTCATGTTTAGTCTCAGAGGCTGACTAGCTTCGTTACCGTATTGGGCGTATTGTGCTAGCAGGAGAGTCATGTGACGGCTTTGCACTGGACTTTATTTTGCTTGGTGGAGACGGTGCTTCCACAGAAAAGGTCTATCACCCACGCAGGCTAAACTAATCCACCGGGTAAAATCAGTCCTACAGCCAGCCATCGGTGCAGCACTGTATTTCCAGCACTGAAGTGCACCACACCAATACATTACCTTCATACTCATAAATACCAAACAAATACGCTGCTTGAAAAAGTCAGTATTTGTTTTATTTCTCTGGCAGTTTAATTTACTTGTCTAAGCTAAAACAGTACGATCTCAGCTAAGCATCAGTCCAACCAGCATCCTGACGTCTTCATGAAGCTGAGAAGTCGAGTAATACGCGCTGTACCCTGGAAAGGTCGGTGGTTATGAAAGCGTTCTGCTGAAAGCTGGAACGGTTTTTATCTCAGGGATTCGTTTTCTCTGAGTCTCACTGGCTCTACTTCCTTCTTTGCAAGTACCATCACAAATTAATGATTTTTTTTTTTATATTTACAAACAGGAATGATAAATAAAAACAGCGGTATTCATAAGAGGGGCAGGTTTTAAACACGGAGAAGAGCTGCACCTACAGCGTGGCTGATGCTCCTCGCCGTCTGAGGGAGGCGTCTGTTTATGAAGCTTGCAAACAAACCTTCAGTCATGAAAGACTGGATTTCAAATACATACATTTTATTTGCTAGCTAGATTATCTCGGGGACGTTAAACCGCAGGCGTGATCGTTAACGTGCTATTTTGGTCTTAAATGAACACTTTACAGAGGTGTTCGCACCAGGACGCTTCTGCTTCAGGCAGGCTGTGGCGGCGTAACAAGCGAACGCGTCTGCACAGACGACCCGAAACGTGCTGTCCCCAAACTTCAGATGTTCTCATGTGGTTTCGCCAACTGTCTTGATTTTGTTCCATGTACGAGTGTGAGTCAAATGAACAGTTTATAAGGGTGAAGCACATTACAATTGAACCAAATGTTTTTCTAGAACAATCTGGACTCTCGGGCAGCACTGGAACATCTGCACTGAGCAAAAAGGCAAACATGACAAACATAATCCACTCGTCAAACCTAAACGCAATCAACAACGCAAAATGAAGAGGGTTCATTTGACTCGCGCTCGTATTTAACCTGCTGTAGTGAAGCACGAGGAAAACATTTCCTGAACATGCTGACTGGCACTGATGCACGTCTATGGAAGTTAGAGCAAAAACGGAGGCTGTTTTTAATTTCATTTGAATTCAGCTTAGAGCTCCAGCGAGCAGTCAGCAGCCTGCACAACTCCTGCTCTGTGCAGACGCAGGGACTTTCCTTCCTTACTTCATTTACATTTCAGGAAAAGCGTGAAGGACACTAAGGACACAGTAAAGGCCATGTTTCATCCACAGTCATGTAGGTGAAAGGTGAAGGTTCATGGATTCAGGACACACAGGGATTGATTGTAGGCATCTCCTCACTTTGGGCATCTGACTATTGGGCAGACTTTTTTTTTTTTTCTCCTCTGATTCCAACACAACCCTTCAGCTCCACCCACGAAGATCTCGACGTGATTTCCATATGCTAAACAATTCACAAAGTTAACAACAGAGACACAAAACAAGACAAGACAAGAAATAAATAAAGAAATAAATCTATTATAGAGGCTTGACCAGTATACGGCCATAAAAGAAACAGGAAATCAATCTAATCAATATAACGAGCATGTTCTCTGCGTGGAGCTCGGGGCAGCGGCGGTATGATGATCACCGGTAATGGCACAACATTCAGGGGCAAAAATGACATTACATCTAATCCACACAGAATACGAGGCAATAAAGCAAAAGACTGGACGATGTGAAATAAATCTGCGAACATTATTTCCTGTTTGGGTTTCACACACAGCTGCAGTGAACGCAGCACCGAGCTCGGCTTCATCACGGGCTGAAAAGCCAAATTCACGTCAAGCGTCATCAGAATATCACATTAATAATGAAGCCGCGTTTGTTCAGTGTAACTTGCTATTAAGCAGATTTTATTAGGTTTGTCTTCTTATACTGTTTTGCATATTCAACAAAAAATTGGATTTAAATTACAATATAAGTGGAAAGTTTAGCTTGGTTTTGTTACTTGCTCAGCACATTATACCATCATACACAGATCCACTGAACGATTTAAACTACACTGTGATGTAGATCACCGCCCTGCCAGCTCGGCCCACACCGACCTCCACACCTGCGTCCAGAGTTTTACTATATACAGTAAACGCTATATAATTTAATATTTCATATACACTCTCGATTAGATTATTTGAGTTGACTTTTCATGACATTTTCTTCCATTGTCTTTCCTGTGTAAGTTGGTTGAGCTCCTACATACTATTCCCACCTACGTACTAAAATAACTGCGTAAACTATGCACTTGGCAGCGTATTGCGCTTTTCAGCTGAACTCCGTCACAGCAGGGACGTGTAAAGATGAGTCTCTGCCACTCACTGCCTTCTCCGCTGTTTCCGCCTGGTCAGCACCAGTACCTGTTTATTTCTCTTTTTAAACACTCAGATGTATTCAGCCAGGCACGGTGCGTATGGCCAGAACAATGCTGTTAAGGCTGTGTAAGAGCACGCAGTGAAAGCGTGTTGTGCGGTAATCTGAGCATTACGTGGCCTCTTTTTGTCTGTTTCTCCCAGGAACCTTTCACCGCCTGAGAATACACAGTTTCTTTAACACGCCTGCATGCTGACGGGGGCCCTGGTCCTGAGAGGGGGCCGAATCTGCTCTCCAAAATTAGCAACTGCTGCAGCACACTAGCCAAGCGTGAGGCCAGGGGGCTCACACAGGGAACAAGTCTCACGTCAGCAGAGTCCTGTACACGTTTCCCACAAGGCATCTGCACGTCCCACACAAGCCAGGAGTAAAGAACAGAAAGAGGGAAACAATAAGTGCAGATAAAATCCCACATCTCACATCAGCTGGTCCTGTCAGCACGACTGCTCCATCCCTCTCTGTGGCTAGGGTTCAGAGTGTGTGTGTGTGTGTGTGTGTGTACACCCACTAGTGTGTCTGTAACTAATTTAATGCCAAATGTAGCCAAACATTTATCCAACCACTACAACAGGGATTCTCAACCTTCTTGTAACCAAAGACCGCTTCGCTTAAACGTTAAATTAAGATCCACGGAAACCTTCAGTTCGTATTTACTTCACAAACATTATAATATTTAGTATTTATTCGAGCTACTGAGCTTTTTATTCCTGAATTTCCCATCCACACCACACATCAGGTCCTGAGTGACATAAGCTGACGTGTTTTTGAGATTCAGATTAAAACCTTTCCCTCATGTGACCAGACTGAAGACACGATACCGTAAACACGCGACAGGACGGCAGACGCTGCTGTTTAAAGGGCTTAAAAAAATAATAAAGAT
The DNA here is from genome assembly GCA_037577455.1 of Pangasius macronema. Taxonomy (NCBI): domain Eukaryota; kingdom Metazoa; phylum Chordata; class Actinopteri; order Siluriformes; family Pangasiidae; genus Pangasius; species Pangasius macronema. The sequence continues at coordinate 16,098,540 of CM074957.1, read as the reverse complement.
AGTGAAATGTTAGAGAAAGCTGTTTGTATATCAGTAAAGAAGCTAACGTGTTAGGTGACGCGCTCTCTGCACGTGCCTCAGGCTTCTGCACAGCACCGTACACGTCAGTTTCCTTTATAAACCGCACTGGAGTGTAAAGACGTGAAATTACGCCGGGGTTTAAAACTGTTTCTCTCAAAATCTGGGTTTTACTTTTAATATTCAGAACCAAATGTCTCAGTTTCTAGATGAACTACATTCATGATACTTTACACTCCTTCCTGTCCATGATCAGGATAAAACAGAGGAATTCTGGAAAACGTTACTAACTGGATTTATATCACGTTCACTGAAAAACAACAACAACAACAACAACAACAACAACAACACCATAAACACCACAGCTGTGTGAAAGTGCAAAGTAATTTCATGATTAAACAATGAAAAAAATTATATTCCAACAAACTTCTGCTAAAGTATTTCTCTTTCTCTAATCAAATAAACATTTAATTCTATCATCTAAAGACGAGATTTCTGTTTTCATTAAATATGCAAAATACGCTCATTTGCATAAATAAATAAACATATCTGAAGATGTTCCAATTGAGAAAATATTTGCACAAATCTCCACAATCAACTGCTATCTGTTAGAGAGAGAGAGAGAGAGAGAGAGACAGAGAGAGAGAGAGAGAGAGAGAGAGAGAGAGACAGAGAGAGAGAGACAGAGAGAGAGAGAGAGAGAGAGAGAGAGANAGAGAGAGAGACAGAGAGAGAGAGAGAGAGAGAGAGAGACAGAGAGAGAGAGAGAGAGAGAGAGAGAGACAGAGAGACAGAGAGAGAGAGAGAGACTGTTCACCTGGAGTGTCTCACCTTAAGCATTTCTCTCTCAGAGTAAATACAGATGTAGTATTTACATTTCTTGTATTTATGAAGTTAATAGTTGTGACGTCAGGGGTAAAGTTATGACGTAGGTTACAACTGGGCACCTCAGACCATCAGAGACCATCAGGTCGAGTCAGCCCACAGGCTTTATTTCATTTAGTTTAGTTTAAGCATGCAGTGTGTTCCTCTGCAGTCCTGGTGAACAGTGCAGTGCGCAGCTGCATCTCACCCAGGAAACAGCAGATGTTGCACCGTGATCTCGCGCATTTCACAAAATAAATAATAAAGCGCATTTAACTGGATGTGATGTTGACAAATGAGACTGCAAAGAAATCAGGCATGCTTGGACAAATCCATGATACAACACACCACCACACAGCGGACTGGTTAATCTTTTTTTATGTCCACAAACAGGCTGTGAAAGATCTCCATCCCAAAACACCGCTTCAACCTAACAAACCCAGCACGCGCCTGCGTGTGAACTCCCCGGTGTACAGGTGCAGTCCTGCCCGGTCCGGATCCCCCGAAGCTCACCTTAGCTCGCAGGTGCAGTAATGGCGGTTTTGTGCTGAAAGGGGTGTCCGTGGCCCGGAGGTGTGCCGTCTCCCCGCGCTGACTCTCCAGCCCTCCGCCGCAGCGCGCGCTGCTCTCCAGCCTCAGCCCCGCGCCACGCAGCACGCAGCCCGCCTGCCTCTTCCAGCTCACGGGCTCAGCTCGAAATGTTTTTGCAAGAAAAAACAACAACAAGAACAAAAACGACCAGTGCAAACAGAGAACGCGAACGGCTTCTGCTTCTGAGCGCGCAAACGAATGCCTCAGCGCTCGGCGCGTGCAGCAGCTACACCGCCACAGCGCGCGCTCTGCGCTTTTTCAATGACGTGTTCATCTCGAGCAGGCGATAAAAGTGCAAACCGGGGAAATGGCCTCAGCGCGCGTTTATCTCGCTAACACGCGTGCAGACGAGTCCACACGAGCGCGGGCTCTGAGCGGAAACAGGCTCCGAGATGTCCATTTAAACTGCTCGGCACTGACACAAGGCGTTTACTGCGCTTTCGCTCGCCGTCCTCCAGCAGCCATTTTGTTGAAACTGACAACAGCAGCTCACTGCAAACAGGAAGTGCCCCGTTCCCCAGCGCCGTGTCACGTGACCTCACGGCGCAAACAAGCCTAAAAAAAGTGGTTCCGCCTTCTAGTTACTATGGCAACGGGATTTACTGGCTCCTGCAGAGCCATCTCAGTGCATCTCTCTCTCTCTCTCTCTCTCTCTCTCTCTCTCTCTCTCTCTCTCTGTCCCGTATATAGGCCTTTGACTTCCTGTTTTGATAAACACTGAGACGTTTTTTTTCCTCACAGAAGCTCTTCCAGAGTGCCCCAGCCACAGCTGGCCATACTAACGCATAAACCGACATCTGTTCACCAGCAGGGGACGCAGTTTCGACATATGAATGGGCCCACTGTAATTATTTTCAATTATTTCACTCATTTGTAGTAACTGTGGGATCTCGGTCAGGGTGAACCCAGAGCGTGTCCCGGGAACACTGGGAGTCCAGAGCGTGTCCCGGGAACACTGGGAGCCCAGAGCGTGTCCCGGGAACACTGGGAGCCCAGAGCGTGTCCCGGGAACACTGGGAGTGAGGTGGGAGTTAAACACCCTGGATGGGACGCCAGCCCACTGCAGGCCACCATGCTAACACACAGCCAGTCCACCTACTGCCTTGTTTTGGGTGGTGGGTGGAAACCACAGAACCCGGAGGAAACCCACAGTCACAGGGAGAACATGCCCTGACCTCGGTATGAACAGTAACCCAAGCTCAGGATCAAACCAGGTAATGTGGAGCTGTGAGGTGGCAAGAACACCATCATCACCCCAATCATTACTCCAATCATTACTCCAATCATCACCCCAATCATCACCCCAATCATCACCTCAGCGTCTGTACAGCAAAATGTACACAAGGATTTCCAGCGCAGCCACAATGTGGAATGGACCCGTGCTCATTATTTTATAACATTTTGATATACGTTCCACAGGTCAGATTTTCCTCATGCCTAGTCTCTTCTTTTGAAATGTGTTCAGATGACACACTGATGGATTCTTCTTCTTCTCACTCAGATTGTTGTCAATAATACAACACATTATTAGCCTTAGATTATGTGGAGTGTCTGTTAGTACAGAAACAATAACATCTTAGAATGAGAATCATATTCTGACGCCAAACTCCTTTAATTAGTTGTGGAAGACTAGTCTTGAAGACCAGTTACGACACCATCTTTGCTGTATGATGTCTCAGTGGCTTATATAGAAGAGAATTAAGTTTGGGACAAATTTGTCAATAAACAACAGTTTAAAATATGAAACTAGGAAGACTGCACAGCAGCTGAGAAAGATATGTGTTTCTCACTAGCACCCATCCGCCTCTGAGAGTCAGACTATAATATTAGCCAGGTAAATGAATTTATTCAGGTTAGTTAAAGGACAAAGCCTTGTGGGTAAAGACCAGATGACAGGTCTTCAGGAGACCAATTATTAAGTAACAATCTGCCCTCATATCATCTGCATATGGATTATTGCCCTGGTATAAATTAAACAGAGAGCAGCAAAACACAATTACTCATATCACAGGTATAGAGGCATGGAGCTTATGGTAATTAATCTCGCCTGTCATCATAATTCAGATCCATAATTCATTGGCATTGGCTTTGCAGCTCTGAAGCCCAAGCTGCAGCGGGCTGTTAAATGTCACCTCGGGAACGAGGCTTGACCCCAAGTGCTGAATTAAGTGGGAATCTCCCTCCTCTCTATTGATTAAGGTCAACAGGAGTCAGAGTAAAGATGTATGAGATTTAGTCACTACAGAGCCTCGAGGCACCAAGTTAAAAGCTCATCATACACTCTATCAGTGCGTATGCTTTGGCAGTGACTGAACTCGATAGGATCGTGTTTGTGTGTAAGCCAGCAGATATTTTACTGGTGTACTGGTAGATCACAGGGCAGCTGGAACAAACTGGCTAAGCCCTCCTTATCCTTCAGGGAACAAACACCTTTAAACAGGATCATATTTACTGTTAACAATGGCTTATTTATTTATTTATACATACATATATACATACTTTTGTGGAAACTAGAAATAGCGCCCCCACCAGTCATACATAAAAATGCACACAGTATAATACACAGGGGCTGAGGCTGATTTCTTTCTAGCCCAGAGTGTAGACGCTCACAGCATACGCTGAGTAAAACGGCACTAGATTTTGGGGGCTACTTGGGGCTAATTTCTTTAAACCTGCTTCACTGGCACATCCATAGCATAATAGTGTGTGTAAAGAGCTGGCTGACAGCATGTGCAGTTTTAATGTTTACTGTTTACGCACTGACTTGAAACACTTGGCATAAAAATAGGGAGCAGGATGAGTGTTGTCTCATAACGAGCATGTGTTACTGTGTTTATCCATAATGATGTCATGCTTGTGAGACCCTGTGTGAGGCTCAACCATACTGGTTCCATAATAGGACTGGAATGTTAGTGATAGGTAATAGTAGTGCATATGTGAGACTCACGTTATACTGTATTCAGTCTGAAAATAAAGTAAATACTGAACGACAAACAACACAACTGTAGATCATCTAGCGGTGTTAAACAGCTCATGTGGAATATTATAGGGCTGGATAAAGGACTGAGGCAGTGATTTAGTGTGTGTGTGTGGCATGTGCATATCTGTGTGTGTGTGTGTATGTGTGTGTGTGTGTGTGTGTGTGTGTGTGTGTGTGTGTGTGAGGTGGGGGGCAGGCTGTTATGACTGGCAGTCCAGCATAATAGGTTGGGCATCTCTGGCTTGAATTTATTTCCCTTGAGGCTGGAAAGGAGGGTGAGGGCAGAAGGAGTGGGGTGAGGCAGGCAGCAACAAATACCTCCATCTGATTGGATGGCTGATGATGAAATTAGACACTTACACCGCCTTCTCTCTCACTGGACTGCTTCTGCACCATATCATAGAATAGCAATTAGTGAGAAAAAAATATTTCACTGGACTTGCAAAAAATAAAAACAAAGCAACAAAAAAAGCTATAATATTCCCATTTCTCAGATATCCTACAGAAACGCAAATTCAGCCTGATGCTTTGGGAAGAGTGCGAATAATCCTTTGGTGTGAGAATCGCTAATATGTGCTTTAGCCACAATGGAGGTTTCTAGTCGCTGGTTGTGTTGTGGATAAAAAAAAACAATGAAAAAGCTCAGCAGATTAAGCACTAAAGATTAAGGTTTGGGGATTTTTTTTCTGCGCACTGATGAAAACCAACCTTTTGTATTTTTGTAACTCTATATCTTATTAAATTCAGCTTTTTTGCAATGCTTGGCTTTTTTGGATTTTATTCAGTTTTGGAGTGTTTTTGGTGAAGCTTGTGAATAAAAACCAACATAATTAGCCTTAATGTTTCATTAATATTCACTTATCAAATAAATAATTACAGATCCATCAGTGCCATCATTCTTCTCTCCCTCCCTCCCTCTCTCTCTCTCTCTCTCTCTCTCTCTCTCTCTCTCTCTCTCCATCACACAGACATATGCATCCCTGTTGACTACGCATTAGACCACTGTGTTTGGAGAACAGTACAGAGAGGTTAATCAGATTTACAACGCGCATAAACATAATTGGTTGCCTTTATGGATTCAAATTAGCAATTAACTATAACAGCCGGCGTTTGCTTCTCATCAGAACCCTGCGAGTGAGCTGGTGTAACGGTGAAGATAAGAACCCCACAGAGCCAATCAAGCTTCCTCTTAATCCACTGAAGGTGGAGTGTACACAAGCACCTTTCTGTTCTTCTCTCAGATGTGTTGAATGATTGTCCTATATGTTAAATTGCTGATTCATTTAATGAGACTCACTAACTGATTGATGTTCACAGTAACAGGTTTGTTCAACATGAATNAATAAGTCCAACCAAAACAAAATATCATTTTCAGTAAGACGATATAAGGATATTGGTAATGGTATATGTTGTGTACTCTGCTGAACAGCACATAGGAGTTTTAGTTAGTGAAATGTGTTTTAAGAGTAGAAATTGAACAGAGCGGTTGGACATTCACTCATTCCTTCATTCATCATCAGTATCCATTTTATCCTGGTTGAGGTTGTGCAGGAGATGGAGCCGATCCCTGGAACACTGGGTGTGAGGCAGGAACACACCCCGGATGAGATGCCAGTCCATTACAATGCAACACACACACGGTCTCACCTCGGGCAAATTTAGTGTAGCCAATCCATCTGCTACCGTATTTTTTTGGAGGAAGCCAGAGAACTCAAAGGAAACCCCGACAGAGAACATGAGAAACACTGAAGAGACAATAGCACAAGCTGAGGCTTGAACCAGGGACCCTGAAGCTGTGAGGTGGAAATGCTACCTGCTGTGCAAATATGCCGAGTGCGTTGGAAGTTGAAATTCATAGACTTTGGATTCAAGAACCAACACAAAGGAACCTGCTAAAATTTTCACTGACATAATTATGCAGTACAAATTAGCTCATAAATGATCAAGAGAATTCTATTTAATATTGTGGGAAATAAAGAACAACATACTAAAACTTTATTACTTTAATTTTCTTGGTGTATATGACAGAAGGGTGTCACTGAGCAGCTGCCACGTGCTGTACGCATTGCTTCTGGTGTAAAATGGGATTAATCTGCAGACCCGACGTAACTGAGTTTACTGACTTTTAATGGAGTTGCACTGCACGTTAGGAGGGCTCTGTTGATGGACATGAACTTTCACACTGTGCAGTCTCATTTCCAGAATGAATTATTTCGGCTGAGCCTCCAAGCTGTACATGCGATTGCATTTTAAGAATTTGTGCATCCTTGGATAGAGTCACACGAGCCACAGATTTATCATTTTGCCCTTTTATTGCACTAATTTGTTCATTTTTGTCATTAGCTCAAAAATGTTTCAGTTACATAAGTATGTCTACTTATGCTAATCATACTCTTGGCTTCCAGACATGTCCATCACTACTTTACTGGCTGCTAGTCCATATGGCAAAGCTGAGCTGGAATTCTTTGAACAACAGAGCAGCATATCAGACTGTAATAACCTGTTTGAGGTGAGGTGAGGCCTGGCTGGCAGTAATTCCCTGTTAGATGTGTTAGATTATAGACAGAGAGAAGGGATGTGACCTTGATTCCCCTAATCAATAGTCTCATATGCTGCCCTGGGGGAGGGAGGGGTTCAGTCTGAGAGCCTTTCCTCTCTATTTCTTATTCATTAGGCTGCACTGATGGAGGGAGATGATGAGCATAGTAGATGTGAATGAGGGAAGAGGAAGAGGGGGTGTGGTAGATAGTGGTATGTGGAAATGAAAAGCTAAAATAGAACAATAAGGCTTGGAGGAGATAAATATGCAAAAAAAAATGATCATTTTAAAAGAATTCAAATACCATTTTTTTTTAGGGAAAAGAATGCTACAAAGACACCCACTCAGATAGAAGCCCAGTGTGATTAGTCGTGTGAATGCCTGCCTACAGACTCTTCCCCATCTCTTTTCTCCAGCATACCTGTGATAAATGCATCCTTCCCCTCCATGACCCTCAAGGTCATGAGCGCAATGGAATGAAGCCCCCACAGCTGCTTCACTCCCAGCCTGAGCAGGTAACAGCGGCATAATTCATTCCCTGCAGACACACACGCAGCCTGCACACACTTCAATCTCAAATGTAATCAAACTGGCTTCTAATGCAATCGCTCCAGACTCAAGTGGGTTTGGAGAGCAGAGGACAGAATAGTAGAGGGGTCATCCACACACTCGTGCCATAAAATGCAATATATTGTAAAATACGGTCTAATAATGGATGAGTAAGTGCCACGAAGAGAGAGCTCTGGAGTCTCCATAACCCTCTTGCAGAGATTGGTGGTGCCATTCAGCGCCATTCTCTTCTGTCACACACGACAAACCCAGCCAATCTGACATGCTTCACTGCAAGCGACAACACATTTATTAAACATCAGCACTGGGCAAAAAGGAGATTGCATGTGTGTTCAAATCTGAAACTGGAGGTAAAGCCATCCAACCTTGACTGACTGGAGTGGTCCTGTGAGATATGGCTGGAGAAAGGGAAAGGGTGGGTGGAAATATGGAGAGAGGGGTGTGGGAAGAATGTACGCCGTGTGCTGTGTATTAGAGAGAGAGAGAGACTGGCAGGGAACAGGAGTGTTTATTAATGAACTGACAAAACCACCACAACAGCCTAACTGAATGTGATGGGAGATAATGGCCCAAGGGGAACAATGTCTGACATTTTATACACCAGGGTACATTTCACTAAAAGAGAGTTTTCTCTTTCCCCAACCCATCTGCTAACATTTTAGTCATATCACAATTATGCATAAACTGTAAAAACAGTAAATTTATTACATATTGTTTTAAAATCAAGACCAATGGAATGTATAACTACATGTAGGCAATACTCTCTCACGCTGTAGACATGTGTGCATGTAGATGACATCATAGGAGTAGGACCACAGTGAGAAAACATTCACATGTGAACAGCCGAACACACTCCTATTGTTAACCGTTAAAAGACGCACTCCTTAACAAACACACTCCTATTGTTAACCGTTAAAAGACGCACTCCTTAACAAACACACTCCTATTGTTGGTTGAAAAGGACGAGTGTTGTAGAGCTGGGTTCACGCTGTACGATGAGACAAGTCTTGTCATATTCACTCATTAACTACTCCTCACACTGCACGACTCAATCTCTTGGGTGAAAAACGCAACACAAAGGTGCTCAAACAGTATCATGCCTCTTGACGGAGAAGCTCACACTACGTTAAAGGTAGCTTTAACCTTCGATTCTGTAATGTGGGTTATTTTCCATTCTCTGGCCCACAAATTAATCTCACGGCTGACGGTGCCAAGTCACTGCACATACGGGGATAATTCAAAGCTGTGGTGTAGCTGTACTCTTTCTACGGTACAAAAAAAGACCACATGACCTACAGAATCAACTAGTCACCTGATGCTAGCTAACTAGCTAAAATATAAGTTCTGGTTGAAGGGGAAAGAGTTGCTCTGATCTCACAGCACACAGCATGAATCTCAGGGGCAAATGGTAGCTAGCCTGCTAACAGTAGCTAGCCTGCTAACAGTAGTTAGCTAAAAATCAGTGTAGAGGACAGATTGGTGGATGATTATACACATATACTAACGCAATATAAGCTCATTAAAAGTACAAAAATGCACAAAACCCCAGTAACTATCATTATCTCATCAGCTACTTTACACCTGGGTAATGATACAAATTCCACAACACATATAAAGAGGATGATTATCATTCACTCTCTTCTGACCAAATTAGAACTATAAAATATGTCCAGCAGTAGTGACGTTTTAAATAAATTGCGCAGGAGTAGTTTTAATGGAGATTTCTTTACTCCTGTGTGAGCAGATATGTAAAGACAGAGACGTGTTTTTATCGTGCTACAAATGGCTCTGGTTCTGTGGCTGAAATTGCACCATGGATCTAATTTAACGAGCCTGTTGTACAGTGACATAAGGAAAGAAGGGAACTAAGTTTTGGCAACGTCGTATGAACGGATGAGACTAAGGGTATTGGAAAGAATAAATATGAAGAAATATTAAGCGTTTATAAGTCAGTAAATGCTACCTCATGGGAGATGTACCTTTCACAGCCGTGTCAGTATTCAGTATAACCGCACTGAGCAATTCATTACCTGAGCAATTACTCTGCTTCTGTGTTAATCAACTAGGCTTAATCACTTCAGAGTGCCTGAAAACAACAGGAACATAAGAGAATAGGCTTAGAAACATTCTCCTCCAGCTGAGGAGGAACAGAAGAGGACAGGTTGATGAGGATCTGGAGTAGGGTTGATCTTGAGAGAGAGAGAGAGAGAGAGAGAGAGAGAGAGAGAGATTATTGGCTAAGAAGAAGACTAATACAGTGGCTAAAGATATAACGGAGAAATGCATGCTTGGTTAGTCTTGCTTTTTTATTTTTGCTTGTGTGGCTGTCATCTAAATCCAATGAAGAATCTTTTCCCCGCCTCAACAGCAATGTTTTGTTCTCCCTAAGCTCCTATTTACTCCGTCGCGTCCCCTGCTATCTCTCTTTTTTATACAGAGGGCAATGAATTATAAGTGCTGCCTTGAGATTCGCAAGCCTGCTTGCACTGCCTAATGCCACAGAGATGGAGAGGGAGGAAGGGAAAGAGATTGTGAGAGAGAGAGAGAGAGAGAGAGAGAGAGAGAGAGAGACAGAGAGAGAGAGAACATGATGGGAGAAAATAAAACAAAGGAACACAGGGGAAAGAAGTGAACTGCCAGTATGTGGTTGGTTTTGTGTATTTGCGGTGAGTGTGTGTGCTGGATGGGGCGATTTGGTAGCAGTTATTAACCAGAGGCATAGATGTGAGAGAGACACCAGGTCCCTAGACACACACACACACACACACACACACACACACACACACACACACACACACACACACACAGACCCTTCCCCCATCACACTACCCACAGCATCCTAGTTCAGTCCTGCATGATGATTCTGAAACCTCTGCTCTGTAAATCTGCAGAACTGGAGAGCTTCTCTGCTCATGTGCTCAGTACACACAACCATCTCTATGGAAGAGGTGATAATCATAACATTCTGAATTTCAGATAAGTGATTCCATAATTGAGGTGCCATTTAGCCATGTAATATCAGTGGGACACAAATGGCATCCCAATCATACAATCGCCAGAATCCCATCTTAACCCTGCGCCTTACTGATTTCTGCTGACGATGAAGTGCAAGTGCAAGAAGCTGCTCTGATATACGATGTGATTGGAAGTTACAGGTAGTTTCGCGCTCATTGTCTTTATTGTTTGCTAACTCAGCGAGGCTGAAAGGTAAACCCGGTGCTTTCCAGCCCGCAGCCTGCGCTGGACTTCAGCCTCACAGTTCATTAAGAGCATTATTTCTAGAACAACCTTACAGCTAGACATCAGTAAACTCCAGCATTCTCCTTTCACTCATTCCCTACATTAATTTAAATATTTAAATATTTATATTCTCAAATATTTATATTTTGTATTTATATTCTCACAGTTTGGAAACTGATTTGTTTTGGACTGTGAGGATGCTATGAGAATAATTTCACATAAAAAGGCTAGATATGGAAGAGGTGGAATTAGAGAAGCTGCTGAGTAAATAAACATAAACACAAGCAGGTAAATAATCACAGTAAGCAGGAAGAACTAAGATGTAGAATTCAGCCAGTTAGTTGTTTGTAATTAAGCGCTGATTTCTACTAATTAGCGTCACTTATTGCATAATTGGTGTTGCATAATTCGACTGAGACGACAATAAGAAGTCATTTTTAAATAGCAAAAGGAAAAAGTGATATGGTCTGGAAGACAAAGAGTTTACGCTCAAAACAAACATGTATGCAGTGCTGTGTCAACATGCCCACGTGTGCTGACGTGATGAAGGCCGATTTCGGCACGCGGGTCCGTGCTGCTCCTGTGCTGCACACACACTGATTGGGAGGCTGAGGAGGGACCGGTTGTCTAGCAACGAAGTGATGGAGATGAATGTGGTGAAGAAGAAAAACAGATGACTGAAACAGCCTTTACAGGGAAAACACACATGGGGCTTCTGAACATTCACATGCATAATCAAGGAAGGAAGGAAGGAAGGAAGGAAGGAAGGAAGGAAGGAAGGAAGGAAGGAAGGAAGGAAGGAAGGAAGGAACCATTCATCCACATAATCTAATCCTAACAGTAAATTGAGTCATGAGGACAGAGCACTTTGTGCATTTCTTGCAGTAAATGTCATGAAGCTCCTGTTTTCATAAAGCTATTCATCACAAAGAGTGAAAATATCTTCCAAATGAACTGGCCAACATTGAGTCAAGAAGAAAATGGAGAGTAAATCCGGTAATGCTGGTTATCAGTGTTTAATTAATATAAATCATGCTGTGTGTTTTTCACATTCTCTATCTCTTCTTCAGTTAGCTATTGTGATTTGCCCTCCTGAAAAAGGGTGAAGGAAAGCATGGTAAATAACCCAGGAGCATTCCTCATTTTAACAGTTTTACATAATTTCATGGTAATGAATTCTCTGACTAAAGGAGACCGACCCGTGGAATCTGAGGTAACTTCTCCCAGGAGCTATAGCGCTGAGGTAAAAATATTCACATCAACATTTGGGTCACAAATTTGCAAATGTCAAACCATTTTGCGGATAAGTGAAAGGTTTTCTTTATTTTCACCCACATGGCACCTTTTCTTCCACCCCTGCTTCCCATATTGCATCCCTATTTTCCCAGCTTTGATGTCTTCATTGGGAGGATTTGTAAAGGGGAGGAGGCTGCATAAAGAAAATGCCTAATGGGAAGGGCAACCTGGCACAGGAAGTGAGTGTCTCCGGTCTTTGTGTCTGATGAACACTCAGCGTGTAATTACACATTGCCATAGCAGTGCCGCAGGAGCAGTTCCAGCCTTCTCAGGCCCTCAGTGTGTTTAATAGAGAGAAAGAGCTGGAGCTTTAAGGACACACAAATGCACAACAGAGTGCCAGGACCAGCCCTGGCTAATGAGAGCCCCTCTTTATCCACAACATCACTCCTCCTCCTCTTCAGCTCCAACCCATTCCTCATGTCCCAGCATTCGACTGCTCTGTAGGTCCTGACACTGGCACACTGATGGCACTAAAGCTAAATAATTGAGAGGTTTCCGGCTATGCATTAATAGGTTTTGTGGAAAGGTGTTGTTGAAGTCTGCAGTAAATTTTAGGTGTAATAAAACACACAAAGGGAACAATTAAGAGGATTAGAATAACGAGCTCAATCATTACCTCTGTAGTGGCTATTTCTAATCCAGTCATTGTCCCACTTTATATTAAATGTTTGAAACCACTCTAGTCCCACATAAGCTATACAGCCATCTGTAATATACTGTATCAGCTGAGGAAGCAGCACCGTTACGTTCTGATTATAGAAGTAAATCTTATGTAAGTACGCGTGTGTCTTCAGGTACACAAGTGCAGCCTGTCAGATGTAACAAGACATCAGGTCTCTCTCAGGTGCTTTTCCAATCAAATGTATTACTGATTATAACACAGAGCTTTTGAGGTCTTGAATCTGAAAGTGGATCACATGGCAGTGGAAACACCAGGCGATGCAAAATGGAGTCTCTAATGATGGACTTCTTTAAGTGGTGATGTTACACTGGTTATTTTGTAGGCCATAATGAAGGACGTACAGATGACACGAGCAGCTACAAAACGCAATAAAATGATATGAATAGAGGTCGTAATGTGTGCGTGGTTTGATTGATTGAAGACGATAGGTGCCACCTTTCAGATCCTCTACAGGGGTTTAGAGAGTAATTACACCCTAATACACTGACTCGCTCATTCATTCATCTTCATAACCACTTTATCCTAATCAGGGTTGTGGTATGGCACCAGAAATGGGACGCCAGTCCATCATCTGGTCTGATGCATACAGACATTCTCTCACACATTCACACCTAGGGACAATTTAAAGTAGCCAGTCCACCTACTGTCATGTGTTCTGGGACATGGGAGAAATCCGGAAAACCTGAGGGAACCCAAACTGACGCAAGGAGAACACGTGAAACAGTAACCCAGGGGCGCTGTGCGGCAGGCACGCTAGCTTAAATGCCACCTTGATGCCTTAAGACCTTGATTTGTTCTTTAATACCTAAATGTATTTATTTAAATTTGTATTTATTAATTAATGAAACACATATTTTGTCTGTAATTGCTTATGTAACAGAGAATGACTGGGAAAAGTGAAGGGTTCAACACATAAAGTGACCATAAAGTGACTTAGATGAATACAACCCGGAAATCAAGAATGCTAGCAACAAATAAGAACACACACACACACACACACACACACACCAAGAAAGCAACGATGGTACATATATAATATATACACAAAGCAAATGAGGACACAAGGCAAATCAGGCAACGATCACTACACACAGTCATCATTTTTTTCTGTCATTTTTTCTATAGACACATGGGTTGGTTCTGCTCAGCAGACATTACAGGGTAGTGATGCCTGAATCTTTTGTAATAAGCCAAGTCACTTGGACTAATAAAACGTGCAAAGAATAGTATGACATCGGCTCATAATGAAGACAAACAACTTGACAAAGCAATTAGTCCCTTATTGTATGTAATTACACAGCCAGAATGACTGGACAATCATTTGACAAATGGACATGTTGTGTTTTAGAGCACACAAGGGTAGTGTTGTTGATACTAAAGACTGAGCAGAAGTGAACACTTATTATGACTGTTGTCATGTCAAAAAGTTTTACTTTATGGGTCCCAGAAGCCTTACGAAATTTTTGCTGTCAGCAATGAAATTGTGTTCGGTACTTTAGGGACTTTTCTTAACTCGAAAAAAACACTGAGATTGTGTTCCTGGGAGCTGTAAAAAAGTTCCCGCCTTTCAATCAGGTGACATAAGCGCAAATCCCTCACTGCGAAGATCGCGTAGAAAGAAATGTGACACACGCCCACTCGGTTTCTGAAAGCGGGTGCGAGACATACCACAGGCGGCGGATTGGTGGGTAACGATTCGTACTGCTGTATAACCTGAAGTATCGTTATCTTTACAGACAGCATCAGACTCTCAGTGCTGCTACATGAAGGAGACGCATGCCCACATTAACTCAGCATGGTATTAATGCCTATCACCCTCCATGATCCCACCCGTCTCATCAGTTAGGAGCCGCTTGGAGGTAATTTGGCTGTAATTAAGAGAGAGAGGGGTTGAGACTCCACTTATTGAGAGAGAGAGAGAGACAAATTGGTCTCATTATTCTCATCTCCCAGAGTGAAACCAGGAAGTAGTTAATTGGGCCCTAAAGCTTCATTTGCAAATATTCTGTACAAAATCTCTCGAACCCATTTTTCACAAGATTAAAATAGTATATATTTTTTTAATTATGCAATATTTTCACATCAGTGCATTTAAAACTTTGCTTTTGTTTTTGAATTTTGAATTTCACATTTGCTAAAGCTAAATATGGGCAGAACCAGAGCACACGGCTAGTGTTCATGCCTCATATCTCCAGGGCTCAGGTTACTGTCTCTGCAGTTTCACCTGCTTTCCCTGTGCCTGCATGAGCTTCCTTCCAGGTTCTCAATTTTCCTTCACAAAATAAGCTGGTAGGCAGATTGGCTACTCTTTACTGCACCTAGATGTGAAGATTTAATGAGTTAATTTATGAATGTGTGTGTACGTAGCGCCCTGTGATGGACTATCTATCCAATGACAATATATATATACAGTCAGGTCCAGAAATATTTTGTGTACCCCAACACAATGGATTTGGAATAAAACAATCAAGATGTGATGGAAGTGTAGACTTTCAGCTTTATTTTAAGAGGTTC